>CAUYRH010141276.1:0-61948 GCA_963574655.1 Perodicticus potto
CATTTGCTACTATCCCCAGTGGAAACAAATCAAAACGATCAGATTTGCAAATTGTGATTTTTCTGTGTATCTCTAACCTCAAAGATATTATGTCATTGGTTATAATGCGATTTTGGTAAAAATAAGAATTTGATCATATCCATGCAATTTAAAGCCAAGAATTATTCCTACTGCCTCTGACTTGATAGCCTTTCAGAGGCAATTACAGCAGCACTTCTAGAGACTGGTCCTGAGAGAGGAAAACTTTCCAGAGAGGCCTGATAACAAGAGCAGTGGGGAGAGGGCCTGGGGTAGTAGGGTCAGCACCCGCCATAAAGTCCAATCAGAAACAAACTCCTTCAGATTCTTTAGAACCAAGGGTCCCTCTGTGTGCTAGAATGTGGGAGGAGCCAGAGCTGGTTTGGGCATTGACCTTTCCTGCTAGGCCTCAGTGGGCAGCTCACCCAGCCTGCATCAGGACTAGATTGGATGTTCCCTACCAAAAGAAAATTCTCAATTTGCCTGACCAGAAAAATAAAACAAATCAAAGACTAATACACAAACATTCATTGATCTTGTTAAAATCAAGCAAAATACTATGCTTAGAAGTTTACTTACTTTTAATTATGGTGACCTCTGTCTTGGCGCCTGTGGCTCAACGGACTAAGGCGCCAGCCACGTACACCTGAGCTGGCAGGTTTGAAGCCAACCCGGGGCCACCAAACAACAATGACAGCTGCAACCAAAAAATGGCTGGGTGTTGTGGCGGGCACCTGTAGTCCCAGCTACTTGGGAGGCAGAGGCATCGCTTGAGCCCAGAAATTGGAGGTTGCTGTGAGCTGGGATGCCACAGCACTCTATCCAGGGTGACAGCTTGAGGCTCTGTCTCAAAAAATAAAAATAAAAATAAAAATAATTATAGTGACCTACTATTGTCCCACAAATGGTCTATAAAGTGGGGATGGTTTATGCCATCTGTGGCCAAAGACTGTCCTCGTTAGAGTTATCCCCAAGTTAAATGATTAGATCTTGATTTCATTTTGAAACAGTAGAAATTTGAAACTCAAAGAAACTTGTAAAATGGACATCATTTTTCATTTCTGAAAGTCTAAAGCCAAGTCAGATTTGATCTTTTATATTTAGGTAAACAAAACATTAGTTTTCAGGTATAAATGCAGATGTAAAGAAAATTCCTGGGCTTTCCAGTGTTTTTGCCAGCTGTTGGCTGGTAGTTAAAAGTTGTCCTTTGGGGCAGTGCCTGTGGCTCAACAGAGTAGGGTGCCAGCCCCATATACCGGAGGTGACAGGGTTTGAACCTGCCAAAACTGCAGGCCAAAAACTGCAAAAAAAAAAGTTGTCCTTAACTGTACGGTTAATTCCTTTCTTAATATTTTTATACAAACCTAAGATCTACAAATTTTTTTAATTGTTATTAAATATTTAAAATATGTGCAGTTTTTCAAGATATTTAAAGAGATTTCATAATCTTAACAACCTGTTTTTATCAAGAATCTTTTCCTTTTCTAAATCTAAGTCATTGAATTTAAGACTAAAATCATAAAGGACAAGAGTTACCAGTTTTCTCATCTATAGAAAGGGTGATTCAGTGACAGCTTGTATTCAGTAAATGAAAGCTGGTATTTTTACCATTACTATAATTAATTGAGTCACCATTCTTCTTTATGTTCTCTCCATTTTGTGAGCTTGTATTTCTCAACCCCAAAAGCTATCTCGGTGGAAATACTGACGAGCCCTTATGATAAGCCAGAGTTGGTTGTAGTAACTTCACCTATAACTTGCTGTCTTCACTAGAACTCCACAGTGGTCAGTGTGTAATCTTCACTTTATGAGAAAACTAAAGTTCAAGGAGTTAATGAAATCACCCATCCAAAGTCACAAAAATAGTTCAATGAAAAAGCTGTGATGCAAATTCACATTTTTCTGCTTTTAGAGCCCATGTTTTTTATTTTTTATTTTTATTTTTTTGAGACAGAGCCTCAAGCTGTCACCCTAGATAGACTGCCATGGCACCACAGCTCACAGCAACCTCCAATTCCTGGGCTCAAACGAGTCTCCTGCCTCTGTGTCCCAAGTAGCTGGGACTATAGGCACCCGCCACCACGCCTGGCCATTTATCAGCTGTCATTGTTGTTTGGTGGGCCGGGGCTGGATTCGAACTCGCCAGCTAAGGTGTACGTGGCTGGCGGCTTAGCCCATTGAGCCACAGGCACCGAGCCCCATGTTTTTTATTCTGTTCCAAGTAGTTTTCTTTTTAAGTACAATGTAATGTTAAGAAGTGCAGTTTTAGGGCCAGGTGCGATGATTCACGCCTATAATCCTAGCAGTCTGGGAGGCCGATTCGGGAGGATCGCTTGAGCTGAGGAGTTCAAGACCAGCTTGAGCAAGAGCAAGATGCCATCTCTACAAAAACTAGAAAAATCAGCCAGGTGTGGTGGTAGGTGCATGTAGTTCCTGCTACTCAGGAGGCTGAGGCAGGAGGACTGCTTGAACCCAAGAGTTGGAGGTTGCTGTGAGCTGTGATGATGCCACAGCACTCTACCCAGGGTGACAGAGTGAGACTCTGTCTCAAAAAAAAAAAATATGCAGTTTTTTCTCTCAAAAACCATACAGTAGTGTGAAGGAAGCCAATTCAGAGTTGCCTAGTTGGTGAGTTCCAATTTAATTAATAAGAATGTAATGGTTTCTAAGCGGCATGTCATCTGTTTCTATGTAAACAGCACTCCTACAGGGTTTGTCAGTGCTGAAAACAATTTGTCCTTTAAGTATTTCAAACATTTCCTCTGCAATCTGGTTTGCCCTCTTAATTTTACACTATTAAGAAAGCATTTACCAGAAAAAATAAGCCAACCCAGCTTGGGCCTGTCAAAATGATAATAAATGTTGAATTAGTGGAATTTTTATTAGGCTTATATTTATATTAATGGATTTCAGAATTCACACCAGATTATTATCTGAAAATTCAAGTCAACTAACACATCTTTTAAAAACAAAGAAATAAATCAAACCGAACATGTGTGTCTGCGTCGCCATGAGCATAGTGTCCTTTGAAATGCCATCCGGCTAGGGTCCTCACCGTCCTACTGCCATTAGTGGTCAGCGATCTAAGTGCTGGCATATGTACGCTGGGGACCCCTTCCTTCGGGGCCTCCAGCCTCTGAGACAGTGATGGAGCCCGCGTGGCAGCCTGCCAAGTGTAACTAAGAGTGTAAAAAGGTTGGATTTGCTTTTTGCATGCTTATCCAGGTGACAGAAGAGGGAAAAAACACTGTTTTCTAGGAGCAAACTGGAACCGGCCTCACAAATGCCCCCAATTGCCCCAGCTGACCTCCCTGCTCCTGACTCAAACCACTTGTACTCGTTGGGTAGAATGGCCGTGCGGTGGATGAGCGGAAGATTCAGAGCTTAAATGACACAGAGATCATGACATGAAGAATGAGCATCAGGTTGAAGAGGCCATACCCCACTGGCTGCCTTTAATGCTCCATGTCAAGCAACATCTGCGCTAAGTCTATCTATGAACATGCAAACCCGTTTTGTCCTAAAGTCCATCATTTTTATATCTGGAAAGTAGGTCATTTATTCTAAAGATACCTCGTTTTTCTTATCTATCATTCTATTTTCAAAACAGAAAGAAAAACCAAAGCAAAAAGTCCACTGTGAGTTCCCTTAGTATTCCCTCCTGCCTGCCGGAGGAGGTGTGAATAAAGTGTCGAGTCTCCATTAAGGTCGACTGACAGTGGACGTGTGTCAGAGGAGTGCAGGCTCGGAGCTAATGACCAGTGATCAAGATGGGGAGACTTCTGTTTCGTTCTGCGGATACCGACGTGTCCTGACAGGTAACGTACCGACAGAGATATGGAAAGTAGCAGAAAGACAGAAGACAGCTGTCATGAGCTTGTACCGACAGCATGCTATGTACGGCCATTCCTGGCACTTACTCTTCTCTCCCTGCGCGGCTTCATAAACCATGTGATGTTTCTTCAAGAGCATTTGTGAAAGAATAGGAATTGCTGTCGGCCAGTCTCTGTTAGAACCCTGGTTGATTAAATTCCTCAGAAGGGATTCTGTTTGGTTTAATGAAGTGGGTGGGAGAGGGAATCAGAACCAGTTTGAAATCCTCATGAAAAGTGTTTGGTCTGTTGACACATCAAATTCATAATCTCTAACCCAAACTCGTCATCTTCCTCGCGCTCCTGTCTTGCAGCTCTTCAGTCCACCACCTGTTCCTTATACTCTGGTCTCTTCTGAATGTCACCTTCTCAGCGAAGCATTCCCTGACCAGGCTAAGGAAAGACTCTAGCCCCCCGCTCGTGACTTCACTTTACCCCTTTTCTTTAGTACGTTCATTGCTACTTGTGCTAACCTGCAGGTTATTACAGGAAGGCATCCCAGAGCCCCACCTGTGTGATGGGGGCCCTTGTCTGTGCTCTCCTAGCATCCTGCATGCCGCTGTATTGCACACTGTCACGAAAGACGTGCCCTTTGAGGACAAGGTGCCGCGTCTTTCAGCTCTGAGCCTGAAGGAACTTTTATATCCCAAACTGTATCTAACAACCTCCCTGGCATATCTGAGGAGCTTAATAAACAAAGATAAGTGAATAAATGATTTACCAATGGCTTAGAGATATGTTTATCAATTTCTTAACCATTTATAACTCTCTTAATTTTCCTCTATTTTAAATGTTATTCTATCTACACAAGTAACACCTGATTAATATGTCACTAATGCCATATGGTGAAGCATCTGGCTTGATGTAAGAAATAGCTCCAGATGTGAATATTTATAAGAAAATCTTTCACCTTTATTCTGTGCAGTAATTACCATGTTGAGCATGTCTTATTGATAATAAATAATGGCTCTTCTTTAAACTTAAAGTGGTCAAATCAGTCCGTGAGCTATAGACCTTTGGAAAAAGTAGCCCACAATGGCTCAAGCTATATTTATAATGAATCTAACTAGTGAACTGGGACACATTTCTTTCTCCTGTTTACCAGGGTTTTGAGAGGGCATGCCATATAGATCCATTCCCATGAAAAGTGAGCTATCAAATGAAATAATGTATTTTGCAGCAGCTTGGATGGGACTGGAGACCATTATCCTAAATGAAGTATGTCAGGATTGAAAAACACCACGTGTACTCTGTAATAATTGGGAGCTAATCAATGTGCACACCCAGGCACAAAGAGATATAAAGTTCAACAAGGAAGGGGAAGGAGGTAGAAGGGGAGGAGGGGATGCCTGCCTATCGGGTACAATAAACACTATTTGGGTGATAGATACGCTAAAAGGTCCAACTTAAGCATTGTAATAGGTATGCATGTAAGAAAAGCATTTATACTCTCTTAATATTTTAAAATAAATAAAGTGAGTTTTGAGCACACACTAGAC
Organism: Perodicticus potto; assembly: GCA_963574655.1. Lineage (NCBI taxonomy): Eukaryota > Metazoa > Chordata > Mammalia > Primates > Lorisidae > Perodicticus > Perodicticus potto. The sequence continues at coordinate 5,390 of CAUYRH010141276.1, forward strand.
CCCATGTGATCTGAACCATCCATCCAGCATTCCTATTGCACAGTCTCTTTCTTTTATGTAAAATGAAGATGACATCACTACTGTCATTTCCTAGATTGGAGCAGTAGGGCAGTAGCCACTTGCTATGGCTGGATTCCAACATCACTTGATTGTCATCGTCTTTCTCTCACTTCACAAGGATGACATGAGGAGTCACGGGAGAGATTTAGTCCAGTTCTTTGAAATGAATGCTATACTCATGTTAGATGCTATAAACGTGACCATGTTTTCGGTCAGTGAAATAAGAGTCTACCAGCCAGTGGAGAAGGGTTTTGGTTTCATATTTTTTAAATTTAATTATCACACATACATATTTTCCAATTCTAATAAGGAACTCATTATTAAGAGACACGTTAAGCTTAACTCTATTTTAAGTGAACATTTTAAAAATGCTACCTTAGTTGCCTGAGTTACAGCCCAGACAGGAAGACAGGAAATGTGTCATTCTGAATTGATTTTTATCATAAAAGTGGAAACACTCAAAATAGAAGAAGCTGGTGGAGTATCTGGAGAAAAGCATGTTTGATCCAAAGGTGCATATCTTTGTCCATGGAAAGCTCTGTCCAAGCCCTTAGAAGATTAAAATGTGGCTCGTCTCCATATTTCAATATCATCATTGCCCATTGCTAGCCAAACCACCCTTCAATAGGACAATGTCTCTTTCTCTTCCTCTAAAGTCCTCACTTATCAAAATCGGAACCAGGCACGTGGCCAGAATGGGAGCAGGGGTAGGGAGAGTTGATGGTAGAAGAAATTGACCCTTCACACCAAGCCAGCACCAGTCCTCACTGCCATAGAAAGGAAAAATGTCCAGCTCAGGAAGCTTCCAAGAGGAAAGAACTGGGGTGCAGTTCAGTTACCCACCCTGAGTATTAAGGCAGCAACAAGTCTAGGTGGCCATGGGAGACATGGGTGTATGCCATTTAGAGAGCTTTGGAGGGAGAAGCAAACACAAGGGGAACTCAGAGATCCTCTGTAAGGGTTTATATTACATGAGGGGGAAACAAAGCTGTATTTTGACTTTCATAAACCTTGCTCATGGCCCTTCCTCCTTTAGAAAACATATTAAAGGAATGGGAGAAAGTATTTATAAACCATATACCTTATTGAGAGGTTAATATCCAAATTATATAAAGAAACTCCTATAACTCAATAGCAAAAACACAAATGACTCACTTTTAAAAATGGGCAAAGGATTGAATAGACAGTTCTCCAAATAACACACACAAATGGCCAACAGGATTATGAAAAGATGCTCAGCTTCACTAATCAAGGGAGAAATGCAAATAAAAACCACAGTGAGATATCACCTCAGGCCTGTCAGGCTGGCTGTTATTAAAAGACAAAATATAAGTGTTGATAAAGAGGTGGAGAAATTAAAGTCTTTCTACACTTGTAGTTGGGATGTAAATCCCATGCCCCTATGGAAAACATAGCATGGAAGTTCCCCCGAAACTAAAAATAGAACTACCAGCTTATCAAGCAATCCCACTTCTGAGATTGTAGCCAAAAGAATTTAAGTCAGGATCGTAAAGAGGTACCTGTGCACACCTGTTCATGGCCGCATCATTCACGATAGCCACAGAGGCATGCAACCACCTAAATGTTGATTGGTGGATAAATATATACAATGCAATATGATTCAAAAGGAGGAAATCCTACCATATGTGACAAGACGGATGAACCTGGGGAACATTAAGCTAAGGGAGATAAGCCAGTAACGGGGGGACAAATACAGAATGATTTCACTTCCATGAGGTTTACAGATTCATAGACAGAAAAATACAGTGGTGGTTGCCAAGAGCCAGAAGGAAGGAAAGTGTGGGATTGATGTTCAATGGGTATAAAGTGTCAGTAATGTAAGTTTTAGAGGTCAGCCATCCAACTTTGTGCCTATACTTACTACTGTATTGTGCACTTAAAAATGTGTTAAGATGGTAGATTGCAAGTCAAGTGTTCTTAGCACAATAAAAGTAAATCTTAAAAAATATATTAGAATTGCACAGGGTGGACATAAAGTTCCTGTGCGCTTTAAATAGTAAACCAATTTAAATTGCACATGAACTTTATGTCCACCCTGTATTTTACAATTGCATTGAGATAAAGATGAATATAATCCAGACTGAACGCACTGTCATATGTTCCTCATCGCATTATGTTTCTTCTGATTCTGAATGAACTTGAATTCAGTAAATGAGAACTTGAACATTCCTCATATTACAGTCTCCTCTAAAAAGAAACAGGGTAACCCATAATGGGAAATAGTAGTATAGGGCAAGGGCTCAAATCTCACTCTTTCTACCTATGTATGAGCTTGAGCAAGTTAATATATCTGAATTTCCGCTTCCTTGTAAATTGCAATTATAAGCATTTAAATGAGACAGTATACACAGGATACTTTGCCGACTGCCTGTTTCACAGCACTGAGTAAATAGTTGCTATTAATAGTAATAGTAATTTTGTGACATATAGAAAAAGGCTCCAAATGGGGTCAAAAAAAGTGGCTTCTAGTTCTGGTCCTCCCTTGCCCCTGCCCACACACACACTATGGGAACTTGAGCCAAGCACTTAACCTTTCCGAATCTTAGTTTCATCATCTGTAATAATATCTGCCCTGACAACCTTACAGAATTTCTACAGGAAATAACAGATGTGGGAGCACATGTATTATAGGTTAAAGCATTATATAACAGGAAATATTACCAAAGAAGTTGAAAAATTATGCAAAGGGAGGTATACAATGTCTCGCATATAAAAACGAGTCAGTAAATGTTTATTGAATGAATGGTGAATGCCTCACAACGCTCCCAACATTTGAAATACTAATTCATATACTTAATTGTGAAAATCATTACAAAGGTGACAAAAGACGAAACAACAAATATTTCACACGGAGAGGAGATGACCACAAATAATGTCTAACCACAACTTTTACCAATATTTAAATGTCTGAGATTGCAAGTTCCAGGAAGATACACCTTGCTTATATTTTTGTATTCCCAGCTTTCCCCATCCCAGTGTGGATGTACCATAAGCACTGAGCAGGCACTTATAACCAACCTTAATGGCTGTTCATACTGAAATATTCTTAATTCTGCTATTTCCTCTGAACTCTTCGTTTGCTATTTGCATCAATAAAATTCTCAAATTTGAAGGGGCTCTCAATGCATTGTCTAAATGAATAGACAATCGCTCACTGTCCTCTGGAGTTTGTGTTGCTCACTGTACAGCCAGCAGATGCTGGAGAAAATATGCTTTTTATTGCGAGGAGGTACGCTGGAATAATGTCTACTCAGAGTGGCGTCTGAACCAAATCAGACTTCAACGTACACTAATGGTTCTCGCTAGCAAGAACGGTCTTCATCATCAAGTCTATTGCACCTGGGAGGGTAATCATGACCAAATCTAAAGTTTCTCATTGAGAGGACCTGCATGGTCTTTTCTAAGCTTTGGAAGGTGGCCTCTCAATGTTCAAGAACGATGCAAAGAAATCTGGTGTCAGCTTGTCAGCATCACACAGCCTGTTAAATGGCCGGAGCTGTGACCACGTGCTTGTTACAATAGAGCGTGCCTTTGGAGAATTAGCGTGTGGTGCATTTTGCGGAAATTGCTTCTTTTGTCAGCATGTGAGTATAAATGGGCATCTCAGCAGTGCAGCTGTGATAATAATTGACGAAATTCTCAGCAGTAAGGGCACTGACCATCTTTCTCAGGCAAATAATCTGTCAGAAAAGCTCTTTCTCCAACATTTCCCAGTCAGCCTTTAAAAATTAAATCTCTTTAACTGGATTTCTTTGATGCAGGAGTCTACGGTTTTCTCCTTTCCCATCAGTTCCGATGTGATAGTTGTGTGTGCAGTGCAGGAGTCCCTGGCTGGTTGTTTGGAAATGACTGTCACCAGGAAATTGTCATGAGTGGTACATAATAGTTAATGAGAGCAAGATGCTCTGCGTGGAGGAAGACAGAGTTTTTCAAAGTAGAAATGTAATCTCTCCATGAAAGAACATAAAGTTACAAACATGGTCTTCATTCTTCGCCTAACCTCTTATTAGGCTAAAGCAGTACAACCATCAAGAAGAAAATTAGTCCTGGCACAAATCTTCTCAAATATTCTGAAGGGATTCTACTACTAAATGCAGAATACAAATGTTTTCATACAATAACCAAGAAAATCCCATGAAAATGTCGAACAGTTGGATGAAAATATTTCAGATTGTATATGAAGCCAGCACATTGTACCCCATGATTGCACTAATGTACTCAGCTTTGATTTAATAAAAACTATATATATATATACATATATATATTCTGAAGGGGGTTAGCTTATCTGCCTAGCACAATTTTACATTTCTCCGTGTGGGCTAGCTCTGTCCTGAAGCAGGGTGAAAGGTGGTGTCTCCCCCAAATAAAGACCATGTCTGAATATGCATTGTCAAATTCACAGCGCCTCTCCATGGCTGGCATGTTTGTTGACTGTGTGAATCACATAAGCTCAGCTGTGCACACTGAAGCAGCAACCCCAAGTTTGGCCTAACACCAAGTCAAGGTTCTCTTCTCAGACTCCCCAGCCCTTGTCATGTCCCACCAGGGTACAACTGGACGTCTCAGTGGTGACTTTTTCTCTAAACTATTATCCATTAAAATCCCAACTTAAGAGTAAGCTAAATGGCCAGCCTTCGGTATTGTCACGAGCTCTTCCTCCACAGCGAGGGACCATATGTCATGGAGGTTAAGGCTGCTGCTTCTATTTGTGAACTGCGAGGCAAGGCACAAATGCAAGCGACTGCCACCCCTTCATTGTTTAAGCAGGACCAACAAGAAGGACAACATCATAGAATCAACGTGACCCTGAAACCTGGCTCTGACACATGCCACACAGCCTTAGATTTTAAAAACAACAACAGAAAAATTCACCTCTTAGGTTTGGGTTTTTTCACAATTGTAAAATAGTAAAAGCAAAGTCCTTACCCCACAGGGGTGGGATTAGGGTGTATGATCTACATGAAAGTGCTTGGTGCAAAGTAGCTTCCAAGCCAGTGTTAGCTGCTATTTCTAAGAACCTCTGGCAGGGCCAAGATGACCACAGTGAACAAGAACCCACACTGTGTCAGGAGAGTGTGTCAGGAGAGTGAGGCACAAGTGTGTCAGAAGAGTGAGCCACAGCTGGTCTTCTCTGTCTGGCAGCAATGAGGAGGGAGAGAATGACAAATAAGGACACAGACCCACAGTCCTGCACAATGCAGTGGGCAGACTTGAGAGTCTTTCCATCAAGAACAAAGTGAAATTCACACCTTCTACTGTAATTCCCCACGTGGCACGGCTGGGAGAGGGTGGTGCAGCAGGCAGCTGTATCCTCCCAGGGGACATCTCGGAGCCCATCTACCTTTCCGCTTACCAATTTCCATTTCTTCCCTCTACCTGGAAATAACATTTCCGGAAACTCCTATTTTCCGATCTCAGATCAAGTGTTGCTTACAGTTTTGACAAACTCAGTATTCCATGAAATATATGGAGTGTCGTATTTTCCTTACTTCTAAAAGAAGTATCAATAGGCAAGCGTGGACTCGCCCACGCCTGCTCATTCAGATTTTCAATCTAAAATGAATTAGAGTTATTTGCTCTTTTGTCAGTTGGAGACTATTCTTCTCCTCTGTTTTTTCTTATTTTAAATAGAATGTAATTCTGATTTTTATATATCTTTACCACCCTTAAAATTATTTAGGAAGAATCTAAGGCATAGCTTTGTCCTGTAGGGACTGAACATAATTAGTTGGAGACATTCCAAAATGTGTGAAGAGGTCTTCAAATGAGGGCTGTAGGCTTCACTTTTTCCAGCCATGGTGCCAACACCTTTTGCAGCATGTCTGAGAATGGTTCTGAATGGAATTTGCCAACTACAGTGTCCATACCTTCGGTGAGTCTGGTTTCCACCTAGGTCTGTATCTAAAGCCTTCTGCATCTGTGCTAAGTGTCAAGCAGGACAAGCTTTGGGAGCATGTCCCAGCCCTGTCCCTGAGTAGCTAAGCAGCCTCGGCCTGGACAGGTGCAGGCAGATACCCATAGCAGAGCGGCTACAGAACTGGCTGAGCAGGTGAAATGTTTACTTTGCAGACGAGGCTCCTGCTTTGCTGCCAGAGGTAAACAACATCTGTTGCGGTCCTGTGGGGCCAAAGGCCCTCATCACCTCTCTGTCAGGGGCAGAAAGGGGCTGGCCTGACTGTGACACCATCTGTGTGCTATGGATTCAAGCCAAAAGGCCTGGCACTAGAGAGCTTAATTTCATTCCCGCCACTCTACAGCAGGGGAAAGCCTTGGAACAGACAAGCAGCCTTCTCACCCTCTGTCTCGCTTACCTAACCTGCCACAACCTTGGAGCAAACTCGCAGCTGATAATTTGCTGCTTTCACGAGCCCATGGAGCTTCTTTCCCTCAACACCCTCTGGTCTCACACTCGCCTCCTCCAGCCTCAGCGGCTGCTGCTTTGGAAACCAGGAGAAAACTTGTCAGGAAAGCCAGAGAAGCAGAGCTGCTGTTCTGAGAATAAGGACTGCTGGCGACCGCGTCTTCTGTCACAAAGGGACACACACATCGACCTCCTCCTGGGCCCTTGCTGGTAGCCCAGGCTTTAACCCACCAAGGACCAGATGATGGATGATTCTCCCAGGCCAGGGGAGAACAGGCACGTCCTGAGAATGCAGACAGGGAAACCACGTCTTCTCTTCACGCTCCCCTTGGCTTATCCTCAGCACTCCCTTGCCCCTCCAGGCAGGGTGGGCGAACCAGCAGCATCAGCACTGCCTGACAGTTTGACAGCAGGCTCAGACCTACCCAGGCCTACGGAATCAGGACCTGCATTTTAACAAGATCCCCCAGGTGATTCAGAAGAGGTCTCAGAAGCCCCAATCGGAGTCCTATGTTAATGATGAGATGTATTATCGTTTTGTATTAACACCAAGTGGATGGAAAACTCTGCTCATTCTAAATCATACAAAAGGGAGGAATAAGGCACTCAAACAAGTACAGACAGAAAAGCCCCTCACAGAAGTGAGCTGTTAATGTTAGTGTTCTTACTGTAGATCTGGCTTCCTTTGCCCTGCCTCTAGCCCAGAGAGGGAAGAAGAAAGAACAGCCCATGTGGCTGCTTGTTAAGCAACAGCACCCAGAGGGTGATCCACCCCCCCAGGCAGGGGGAGGCCCTGGCCCTCCAGTCCACCTTCTGCTGCAGCCAGAAAAGAGCCGGTGAAAACGACTTGGAACTTCCCTGTCACTCAAAGGCCATTAAATTTTTACAAGCTGAAAAGTACTTTTTCCAAAAATAAACCCCAGAGTTATCATTTCAATAGGCCGGGGAAATGTACAGTTCCTTTTTATAACTGCAAATAAGAGCAGTTCTATAATAATTCCAAATTTTTTCTTCTGACACTGCAATCTTCTCTCCTTAGCAAGAAAAAAAGATGTAGTAAAGTGACCAGATGTCCTTTACACCCTCCGTGCACACCTGTGCCTCTCCCCAACAAGGCAGCAGGCACTCAGCAGAGTCCCCAGACACTTCTGAGGTTCCAGATCTTGGAATAACAGTTCAGCTGGCCATTGTGCCTATGGGCTCCATTCTGCTTGTTCAATGGTGGTTCTATTTGGATTTCGCAAAACTGACATGTCAGGTCTCTGCTCTGTGTTACACCATGCCAGCACACGTGTGTGTGTGTGTGTGTGTGTGTGTGTGTGTGTATCTTCATTACCACCCTCAGTCCCCAGGGTTGGTATTCAGACCTGGCATTCCAGCGGCTGAGACTGTCTCTGTGGCCTCTAAATAAGATGACGGCTGCCAGCCGCGATCCTCCAGGAGAGGCTTCCCGACTGTCACTGCTGCTGTTGTTTTGGGCAACACAATATTTTAAGATAAGTTCAAACGATTTGAAACATAAAAATCAGAAAAATCATGTCTTTTTTCTTAAATCCAGATTTCATTAGAAGATGAGGGGATTTCCAGGAAAAAATAAGTTCAGATTTCTGACTTCCTTGGAGTGGGAAAATCTGATGACCCGCCCCCTCATTTCCGCGTGCCCACAGTCAGCAGCACGTGTGGCCACTTCCCTCCCCTCTCCCCAGAGTCCTGCACCTGCCCACGCCTAGCTCCTGACAACTTACCTTCCTGGTCCCGGAAGGCATTCACATTCTCAACACTTTTAGCAATTTGTGTGAAGCTGGGTCCCCAGTCTCTGCTGACAGATGGCAGAGAACACGGCTGGGAGGAGGGGCCACTTCACTCAATTTATAAAACACTGAAACATTTCTTCATGTCAGAACATCAGGTTTAAAAACTAGGAATGCACTGAGAAGAAAATGTAACAACCGTGTGGTGAAGCAACTGGTGTTATTTAACCGGGCACCAGCCCCGAAGCAAGCATCTGATTCTGGTGCAATGACCAGCAGTGTCCTGTGTGGGGTCCTGCGGTTGGCATTGCCCCTCTGGGCATCTCTCTGGCTCTGACCGCTCCTCGGGATCATGGTGCCCTCCCTGCCCTGCATTACCACGCACGTTCCCTTTCATTCGGCTGACCTGGCTGCAAGGACGCTCAGCTTACTTAATGCCCCTTGTTGCTGCTTTTCACTTTCCTTATATAAAAGCAACTCATTTGTTGCTGTTCCTTTATGTCAGCGTTTTATTAGGAATGACTTCAAATCTTTAAAAGAGAACTGAGAACAGCATAACTCATCTGCTTCCCAGCTTTGCCACACTGCTCCAGATTGGTTTTTCCTAGGGAATAAAATAAGCACTGTCCAAGTATAATCAAAGCTTCCAGGTACCCTTCTCCATCTCATTCTCTTCTCTAACTTTTGCAAAGTTAGCAGCAGCCTAAATTACCTTTCTCTTGCATTGTTGTAAATACATTATTTAGACTGGCCCACGTGATACGGGTTCATTTTCAAGTGTTAGGTGGCGTTCCACCGTGAAATACATCATGATTGATGTTAGTATTTTCTCGATGGACACGCATCCATCAAGAAATGGCATAAAAATCGTTTCTCATTTTTTACTATCACCAGCAAAGCTGCAGTGAATGTTCCTGTATCTGTCTTCCTATACGAATGTGTACAAGACTCTTTATACGCCCAGAAGTGGAATTGTATGTCACAAGGCAGCACATTTTACCTTCATTTTATTGCCAATTCCTCTCCAAAATGATTGCATTGCCTTAGCTCTCTCTGGAGCAATACTTGAGAACATCCGTTCATCTTGATCTTTTCTAGTACTAGGCATTGTCCAGCCTTCTAATTTGTGCCAATATGGGGGTTATATATTGTCATTGCTCAAATTTTGTTGTTGTTTTTTTTAATACCAGTGAGGAACAACTTCTTTTCATGTGTTTATAGACCAAGGACATTTTACATACTACAAATGACCTGTTGACTATTTTTCTTTTTTAAGACAGAGTCTCACTTTGTCACCCTGGGTAGAGGGCCATGGCATTGCAACTCACAGCAACCTCAGTCTCTGGGGCTTAAGCCATCCTCGTGCCTCAGCCTCCTGAGTAGCTGGCACCTACCACAATGCTCAGATAATTTTTCTATTTTTAGTAAAGAAGGGATCTCACTCTTGCTCAAGGTGGTCTTGAATTCCTGAGCTCAAGCAATCCAACTGCCTCAGCTTCCCAGACTACTAGGCTTACAGGTGCGAGCCTCATCTGGCCCTATTCACTTATTTTGTCCTTTTTTTTTCTATTGGTCAGTCTTACTTATGTTGATTTATAGGCATGCTTTTTAATTCTAGTAACAATCACTCCAAGGTTGTGTGCATCACAAATGTGTGTGTGTGTGTGTAGTCTTTTGTTTTATAGGAGTTTTGAATTTTAATGTAGTGCAATTTGTTAATATTTTTCTTTCCAGGCTTATGCTTTTTATGTCGTATAAGAAATATTTCCTTACCTTGAGATCATAAATACATTTTCCTCCATTATGTTCTCAAAGTTTTCAACTTATACTTTTCACATATAAATCATTGATCCCTCTGGAATTTGTGTATGCTGAGAGGGCTATATAGTTTTCATCTTTATTGACTATCTTATTTCTTCCACACTGATCTGCCATGACATTAACATGTATGTATTTTCATGTATGTCTGGGGCTGTTTCTGAGCTTTCTATTCTGTTTCATTGGTCCTTTTTAATCTATCCCACACCAAGATCACATGTATGAATTATCGAGTCACATGTATGAATTATCAAGTAATAAGTCCCACTGTCTTTTATAGTGCAAATTATCTTAGCACTTCCTAACCTTTTGCTCTTGTGTATGATCTTTTTTTCTTTTAATTGTTGGGGATTCATTGAGGGTACACAGAACAAGGTTTCATTGACTGCTTTTGTTAAATAAAGACCCTCTTATAATTGTGTCCCATCTCCAAAAGGTGCACATACGGCTTCCCCCACACCCTTTCCCTCCTTCCCTTTCTCAGCTCTCCCCATCCCCCACCCCCACTGTGTACTAGGACCTTAATTGTCGTCTTATCAGAATTGAATACACAGGACTCTTGTTTCTCCATTCTTGTGATGCTTTACTAGGAATAATGTGTTCCACATCCATCCAGGTTGACACAAAGAATGTAAAGTCTCAATAAGCTTGTCATCTGTCATGAAAAGTCTCCATTGAGATTTTTGTTGGAATTACATTGTTATAAGTTATTTTGTAATTTTGTTTTAAAAAGATATCTTTTGTCAAGGAAGGAAGTTTTTTTCTACTTGTAGTTTACTTAGAATTCTTAATCTTAAATGACTACTGAATTTTATCAAATTTTTTTATGTCTACTGATATGATCATATGGTTTATGACATAATTTCCTTTATAATATGTTTCACTGATAGATTTTAAAATATTAAACATTGCTTAAATTACTTGAATAAACACTCCTTGGTAATACACACTGCTGAACTGAATAATTGACTAATATTTTATTTATAAATTTTTCATTTATGCTCATTCATGAGATTATTCCATAGTTTTTTTGTACTTTCGTATTCACTTTAGTTATTAGCCAGACGACTTAAGTAGCTTTCTCTTCTCCTACTCTCGAAAACAGCTGGTACAATGAAAGGATTATTGGTTCCTTGAAGATTTGCTAAACATCACATATAAAAACATTTTATTTTTGTGTACTTTGGGTAAGGTTAGCCTTTTGATTACTGATTCAGTTTCTTTACTGGTCATTGGTATACTTAGACTCTCAACTTCTCCTTGACTCCTTTTTTTAATTGTTTTAAGAAACTATGCCTTCTATGTTAGTGTTCAGTATTATTGACATGAAGGCATAAATCATAATATATTATGATTTTTTAAATTTCTACAGTATCTATGGTTATATTCCCTTTCAATTTCTATATTTTTCTATTACTGTTTTACTTCTTCATCTCTCTTCCCTCCATTCTTTCTTTCTCTTGCCTTTCTCACTTTTTCATTTGTATATATCAACACAATCTCAGCTCCAAATAGTAATTTCTTCTGCTACAATTTTAAAATTATAATTTATTTCTGAGATAGTATGTAGGGCTATTTCTAAATACCCATTATTTTAGGTAGAATGTGATGCCAGAAAGGCTGGCTCCTGATACTTTTTTTTTTAAGACAGAGTCTCACTTTGTCACCCTCAGTAGAGTGCCGTGGCGTCGTAATTCACAGCAACCTCAAACTCTTGAGCCCAAGTGATCCTCTTGCCTCAGCCTCCTGAGTAGCTGGGACTACAGGCGTCCACCAAGATGACCAGCTATTTTTAGAGATGGGGTCTCACTCTTGCTCAGGCTAGCCCTATCTCCTAGTATTTTAATCCCCCATTTTCCAAGGCTTTTTTCTAATTCTGAGTAAAGACATCAATGATGCAGCTTTGAGTACAATCAAACCCTACCTCCACCCCTAGGACTTCTAAACTAGCCGCTTTGAAAGAAAAAATGAATAAATAAAATAAAATGCATTCTTCCTGAGTTCATATCCCACAAATAAGTTTTTCCCATATCGTAAATTATTTTATTGCTCAGTTTTATATATTTAGAGATGATGTTTAAATCAAACTTATTTTTGAAAATATATTCGCTTTTTAAATAGTCTATGTACTTGTTCCTGTGGCTAACTTCTGTAAGCCTCTCTGCCGGCCTCCCCACCTGGGCCCCCTGTACCCTCACTGGCCTCCCGTTTGCCCTGCTGTGCACTGGTCACCTTGTAGAATATGTCGGCTTCTTCCCCCTCAAGGCCTCTGACACTTTTCTATTATCCTACAACTTATTCTATCTTAATCTCTGTCCCTTTCCTGGACACTGTAAAGAAAGCCAAGCCAAACAGAAAGAAGGGGACAAAAACCACAGCATTCCTGTGACAACCCTTCTGGCTCCTGCCCAAAAGTTCTGCTTTGAAACGTTTCCTCTTTCTTTCCTAGACATTCTGTCTCCCCTAAGCAGTTAGGCAGAAAGCATCCTGCTAGCTGGGAAACATCAATTATCACCATCTCCTTCTCTCTGGCCAGAAAGAGACATTTTCTCTTAATTGTATTCCTTCAGGAAGGGAGCAGAGCTACCTGCGCCCCGAGCTTATTTGGCTTGTGCCAAGAAGCCAAGAGCTGGCCTAACCCCTGGGTGATTTCCCCTGACGCTGCCCCTGGCGATGATGTTGGTAGACTGCCTCGGAAAGTTTCAAGTAACACAAACTCTTTCAGCCAAACAAAATAGCAGCAATTTCAACAGATCATTAGCTACTTTCATCGCGGTAAGTTGGAGCTGGCACATGGTGAACATTCAGTAAATATTAATCAATAGCTATCCAGTGGCACTGAACAGAAACGAAAGAATAATCTGATGGCTCAACCAAGGTCACGTTAAACAGTCACTGGGACCTAATTTTCAAGGGATGGCACACGTTCCCCCAGCTAGAGAGACTCAGGCCAGGAGAATTTGCCCAATTCCAAGAGCATTTAGCTTCCAAGTGCCAGACTCTCTAGGACAAAGGACATTTTGTTTATTGTTGATCTGTGAAAGCAGATCACTAAGGATACACTAAGCCAGCTTCATGAAAATTTTCTGATCCATCAAGAGAGGGAGCTGAGTTAGATTCTGGCTGTGGACCCTGAAATGAACCCACAGCATTAGCAAATGCCTCATTCCGGCCCCGAATGGCCTACTTGTCTAATAACAACTGCAATCCAACGTCACATCATTTTTCTATATCTGAAAGTTGGTTGTAATGGCAATGGATCCTGACTACTTAGTGGACAACCTTCCAAACACAGAAACAAGATGGAAAATATTATTTAAAAGTATGGGGCGGAACATTGGCAAAACACATAATAGATTTCGTCTACCAGTTGCATAGGAGGGGGACTGACATGGTTCCTGATTTTCTTGGAGGGTCCATTTCAAAGAGTCACTGTAGGGGAATAGCAGAAGATGGGCCCAATCTCTACCCAGGAATGGGAAGAAGGCTGCTAATCTGGAGCCACTGTGTAAACTGGCTCAGTGTATTCACTCCAGCCCCTACACGCAGGAGGAGCTGGAGCTTCCCAGTAATGAGCTTCCTTCCAGGGCAAACTGTTGCTCCCACAGATATTTTCAGGCTGTACTTTCCTAAGTGCTTGATTTCTCTGACCTAACTAGTTATCCCTCTTGGACGTTCATTCCTCTCTGTCCCCCGCCACCCGCAGGCAGGACCCAACACAATCTTGCCCCAACTCCCTTCATTCAATTTAGTCCAGTTCTGAAACCCAGCTGGAAGCCAGGACCCTCCACTTCCTCTCTGTCCAGAAGGGAGTTTGGAACGTGAACAGACCTGGTGGTGTGAACACACCATCCCAATCTTCTTCAGCCTGTTCCCTAGCTCCCCAAATTGTGCTACTTGGAAGATACACCCAATAAACATAGCCTGCCGTACCCCACTGTGTGCAGAAGCTGGCTTAGTGTACCCGTGGTGATCCACTTTCCCTCAGCTCCTTAAGGGAGAGCCTTTTCATTTTAATCAACTATTTAGCATAGAGTCGTCATCTGGTAAAGATTTCTTGATTGATGTCCAGTCAGTTAATTTTCTAATCTACCTATAATCGCAGGCATGATTATAAGAGGTATGTTTTTAAAGCAGCTATTAAAATTTGTCTTTTAAGACATAAAATTCATAGAGGACCAAGCCTGAAATAAATTTCTTAAGCCTTTGACTCAAGCTGGCTATTGCTTTTGACACAGCGTTAACATTTAAGAACAAGAAAACATTCCCTAAACATAAAGATAAACTATACCTAGCACCTTGCCATCCCTAAAGCCTCAGATTTGAAAAACAACCAAATTAAGCTCCTGGTTCCTCAATAATAGAGGCTTCTATTACGATTCCTCTGTAAGGCAATGGAACAGAGGGGCACATAAGCCAGTCTCTCTGCTTCATAATTATTTTATTTAGAAGGCATAGCAGAGACATCTAGAAAAATAACAGTGTAAAGAGTACAGGGAGAACTCATTTCTTGGAGCAGATTTTAAATGAATTAGAAATGTATTTTTGCCATCTGCCACTGCTACTGCTCTTATGAAACTTGGGATTTACAAATTGCAGTTTGTATAACACTAACTCTGGGACTCAGAAAATCTCCCACAGGATCTGTGCCCTGAAGGAAATGTTCTAGATTCCTGCTGAGAGCTCCCCAGCACAGCATAGAGCCTGGTCTCTGGAGGGCTTCCCCAGCATCTGACAGACGCTGCCACACACTTCTCAGGACAGAGGGCGGATGACAGCTGCACGGCTCTGGGTCCTTCGCTACTTTCAGCGTCACTGAGTGTGGGAATCTTCATTATACTGCTCGGAAGACACCCTTCCTGAGGCTAATAACCTCAGATCCCAAGACACAAAGGGATAAGGTGGGAATTCAAGCTAAGGTTTATTTTCACACAGCCTCACTCAGTGAGAAAGACGTCTCCCTAATAAAACAAAAAAGAATAAAACACACCAACGGTAAACACAGTGACGTGATAGATGCAAAACTCTTAGCCCCCAAATAGGCCCCGTTATTTTTTCATCTTCTTTCCAGCCTTGCAAAGAGGAAGGAAAGAGAGCAATAGAGGACGCACATGTTCCTTCGTCATCTGTCCAAGGCTCAGACTCACGTTCTCCAACTCTACCATTCTCAGCAGCAGAGTTGACCACTGTTGCTCCGTCTACTGAAATAAAAGCCCCTTGAAGGCATTTCATTGACTCTTCCAGTAGAACCAGCACCAGAACTACAGACTAAAAGGCGAGGCACTGAGGAGCTTTGCAAGACTAATGGAGGTGGGGAGAGAATGGGGATGAGGAACCACGGGAGACCATGACATTGCCGTGCCCTGACTGTAATGGGAGAGTGATGCGGTATGACAGGGGCAGTGATGCAACTCCACGCTTCGCAGACACAATACAAGCAAACCTCAGCCTCAAAACATGTCCGTATTAAGCTCCTTGTTCCTCAGTGACAGAGGCTTATGTCATGCCTACTGAGCTAGACTATAGGATATAAACTGATGCTGCCTTCACACAGTGCTCTTCCTACCGTGATGCTCAGGGCCCTTCCCTAGGCCCAACCTCAAACTACCGCCTCTCCTATTCCTCCAGTCACCCCAGGAATCAACAACACCAACCTTATGGAGGAAGAAATGAATATGCATGGACTTTGAGTGCCTCTTCCCTGAAGGGGCCATTATTCTTAATTAATCCCCACTACAACCCCATTTTCCAGATGAAAACACTGAGGCTCTGAGAGGACAGGCAAGTGCCAATATCGGAAAGAAAGAAGTAAAGGAGCCGCCCCGCCCCTGACCTCAAAGTCTATGTTCCTTCATCACATGCCACTGCTTCTGCCACTGCTTTTGCCCATAAATTGTTGCTGTAAACAATGGTGGAGGTAGTCCTGTTGCTATCTACTCAAGTTGAAACTCTGGAGTGTAGATTATAATCTGTGGCAGAAAATTAACTTTCAACAATGGTTGCTCATTTCATGTATTTTAGGATTACATTGGAGAACCCTTGGGAATACCAAATGAATGTGGTTCTCCCGCGTGAGAACCTTGGTACAAAGCCCTTTGTCTTCAGGGCCAGTGAAGTTATAAAGGGGAAGACTGAATCGTATGTTGACAGATAGCTCACCAAAAGTAGTGCCCAGTTTTGTCATCTCCCCATTCAAATCATGCCAGGCTACCATGTCCTCTCTAAAAGCAATTCGAGATGCAAACCAGTTTTCTGTTTTGACACAATAAATCTTAGTGGTTCTAAAGCCGCATGCTGATTATATGTTTTTAATGTAAATAACTTTGTTTTCCTGCCGCTGTAAAGACTGTGGTCCTGTGTCATCACGAGGCAGTAGTGGCAGAAGCAGATGCCAGGGATCCAGATATAGGGCTGGAGATGACAGTGTTCACCATGTAAATGTGTAGCGTGCTTATAGGTGATATGGGGTGGATTCCATAAAGTTCCACATATGTCTTCAAAATTATCATACAAGTACATGCTTATGTACCAAGATTTATAGGAGGGAGATTAATAGCAAAAGGATATGTTTATGCAAGTGTGAATGGACGAGGTTCCTATGATGCATTTTTCTAAAGTGGTAACTACCCAGCTTAAATAACAGGAGAAACACCTCCTTTTTTTTGATGTGTGTATCAAGAAAGCCAAGAATAAAAAATCTGGGCAGCCTGAGGCCTTGTGATTAGGTTGCCCATTTTATTCTTCTTCCACTGAATAAATACCGATTTATTCAACTTGATACTTCCTCACTATCTCTGTCTCACTATTTGCTTCCCACGGTGCAGCACGTTCACTGTGATCCCTCTAAGAAGAGAGGGAGAACCAGGGCTGTGTGGGGAGGAGGCTTCCAGAAGCAATGACTTTACGAAGGCCCCTGAGTCGTGGAGAGTGGTCGGAAGGAGCTTAGAGTTGGGCCACCACCCACTCCAGGTCAGAAATCTCTTCAGCAAATGAAAAGGCCTTGCTACAAACAGCTTAGCCTACTTCCTTCTGTTCTCCTGTTCTTTACATAAAAAAGCTGGCTCTTCTCAGTTAATCCCAGGCCATGCACTGTGTACCCAACACACGCTAAGCGTTTCACAGAAGTTGCCTCATCGGACTGGGCGCAGTGGCCTAATCCTAGCACTCTGGGAGACTGAGATAGGTGGATTGCATGAGCTCAGGAGTTCAAGACCAACCTGAGCCAGATCGAGTCCCCATCTCTAAATCAATAGCTGCACATTGTGGTGGACATCTGTAGTCCCAGCTACTCAGGAGGCTGAGGCAAGAGGATCTCTTGAGCCCAAGAGTTTGAGGTTGCTATGATGTCATAGCTCTCAACCCCAGGGTGACTGAGACTGTGTCTCAAAAAAAAAAAAAAGTCACTTCACTGAATCCCCAACAACCTGAAAAGCTGGCAAACAGACCGTCCCTGTTGTATAGATGAGGAAATAGAGACTACCAACTTTAACTCTGGACAGACAGCCATTAGGTTGTAAATTAAATTACATTACTGTTCAAACAAGTATGCAAAATTATCTTTAAAAGCAGCAAATGTGCTTAAGGAAATAGCCAGGATAACATTTCACTTTTGAAACTATGAGCTTTGCAGTGTCAGCTGATCAACCCTCGGGAATATTTAATGATTTCTCTCCTGGACTACTGCACAGCCAGAAAATTTGCTTTGACCTTAGAATGATGAATGTGTGTGATTTAGATCTGAGGACTGATACAAGCAGAAGTTTATGCAAGATGACAAAAAACAAGACGGCCATGACTTGGTGTGCTTTGCCGGTTACGAAGAGATTCTGTTTGCTTTTGTGATGGATTTATCTGCCCTGACGTTTATTCTGCTTATTAAAAAAATTCACACTCATCAGTTTGCTCTCTGGGCGTGATAAATCCGTTTCGTGTCCCAAGTTCTATTACTCTAAATTTATTTTCCATTCCAGCATGGAGCAAAAGAATACATACCTTTGATTTGTTTCTTCCAATTCTGTTGTATGTTTTATTCCCCAGATTTTATGCATTTCGTACTTTTAATTATTTCTCTGACTTTAAAAACCTACAGTTTCAGTAAGCATAATTCAGACCTGAAATTTAACCGTAGTATCTTTTACAGAATAGCCTGGAATGAGCTCTGCTTTTTTACATATACATCACCTTATTCAATCTCTGTGTATATTGCCTATCAAATAGTTGAAACAACTAAGATTAAAGCAACTCATATTATTATTCCATCTTTTTTTTTTTTTTTGGTTACATAGCATATAACAAAGGAAAAAATGTCGAGGCTTAGATAGTATCTACGTACAGCACAATGTCCAACCAATTTCTTTTTCTTTTTTTTTTTTTTTTTTTTGCAGTTTTGGCCAGGGTGAGCTTGAACCCACCACAACCGGTGTATGGGACTGACACCCTACTCCTTGAGCCACAGGTGCCGTCCCCAATTTCTTTTTTCAATACAGATGTTTGTTGTTATACAAACTCTAAAGCAATATGGTTGGATTGAATTGATTTGCTATATGGACCCTGAAGAGAAATGTTCACAGAGAACAGAATAAATGTCCTGACACTGTAAAGTCAGTTTTGAACCCAGAAGTGTGCCACCCAAAATGATACAATAATAAAGTCATATATGAGCCCATTGTCCATTCTTTCATGCTACCCTTAATTACTGAGCCCCTACCCTCTGCCAGGCACTATTCTGGGCCCAGAGGGTACAGGAGTAAGCCAGACTGACATTTTCCTTACTCTCTTGAAGATAATTAACTAATTATGAGAAAAGTCTCAAGAATGATGACTGTTATGCCAGGAATTCAAATAAAGTGTTGGGCTAGGTGAATGATGAAAGTTTCACTTCAACATTTAACCTGAGATCTAAATGACAAAAAAGAACTAGCAATGCAACGATCTTCAGAAAGAACATGGCAGGGGTACAGATCCCCAGAGTGGGAAGGAGCTCGTGAGCTATGTGGCTGGGGATCGTCGGCCCCAGTGGAGAGTGGTGGAAATAGGGTCAGAAAAGAAGGAGGCACATGGCCATGTGGGGCTTTACAGGCTGGGTAGGGGGTTTGCATTTTATTCTAAATGTGAGAGGAAGCCATTGGGAGGATTTTAAAAAGAGGGACCTAAGCTAATTTGCTTTTTTTTAAGTTTAAGTTGGATTGTGGCTATTCACTAACTCTGACTAGAGAGAGAACGAATTGCATGTTGATTATATCAGACTGATGACATCACACCCCCTCCTCATTTCACTTTTCTTCTTCCAGAATGATCCATATCTGACACCTTTACCAGTTGTTTCAAGGCCTCTCTTGTGAGGCACCCAGAGCAACAGCATCCTTCCCATTTCATCCTGTTTAGATAGAGACGACTCCATTCACCAATAGCCTGACATGTGATTCAAGCAGTTTTCCATCACTTTCCATAAATTCATGACATCCTGATTCTTTCTCAAGAATTTTAATTTCACTTTACAATAGGTTCATGTGGCATAGTTAAGATCATCTGGCCCACTCAGTGAAGACACAGGCATGATGGTAGGGACGGACTCTGGAGTGAAGGGAAAGATGTCTGAGGAGTATCGTGAAGTATTCAGATTAGCATTTTCATATTTTGTTTCCCTAGATCCCTTAACTGCAGGGACTGAGGTAATGAATACTTCTATGGTGCACTGGACCCTGCCCCTAAGGCCCTTAGAAAGTGGTTGAGAAAAAGAGATCAACAGTCGTGAAACAATTAACGAACAAAGCAGGGTAATATTGTACTTACTAGTCCTCTATTAGAACAAATGTGATAGGCAGAATAACAGCCCCCTAAAGATATCCATATCCTAATCCCCAGAATGTATCAATACATTATGTTATATGGTAAAAAGGAAATTATAGTCACAAAGGAAATTGAGATTACTGATCAACTAACTGACCTTCAAGTAGGGAAATTGGCCCTTATGGTCCAAGTGGCCCCACATCATCACAAGGATCCTTAGAAGGGGCAAAGGGAGTCAGAAGAGAATCCTAAAAAAATGCTTAAGTGTGGAAGAAAGGCACAGAAAGGATGCTGGCTTGGAGATGGAGGAAGGGGACCCAAGGAAGCTGGAAAGAGCAAAGGAAACGGATCATCCCCGAGCCTCCTGAAAGGAACACAGCTGTGTCAACACGCCTTAGTTTTAGCCCAGTGAGATCCATTTCAGGCTTTTGGACCACAGAACTGTCAGAGAATAAATTTATGTCATGTAAGTCAATAAATTGGTGTCACAGCAGAAAACTAATGCAACAGAACAAATTTTCACATTGTAGATTAGGAAGTGCAAGAGTTGAAGATGAGACAGATGAACATAGGGTCAGGGTTTCACAGAAGCAGCAAATGTTTGTCTATAAAACCTATGACAGGAGACCTCCTGCAGAAGATAAGACAAAACAGAACTCTTAACGTCTTTGGGACTAACACTCGTGACCAGAAGACTGCCTAAATTAGTCTAAGAGACAGGAAGGTTTTTGACTAATTTCTGTATAAATTAAAAAATATTTAGGCTAATTAACATGGCTGCTGATTAGGACTAGATTTTTTGTTCCTAATTTTGAAAGTTTATATTTCATAACCATTTAAGTTGTCATTTACACCTCATAAAATTAGGAGGGCGTAATATCCTTGAGATTTTATTTTTTTCAAGTTTCCGAAATAAGTTTCTATAAACTTTTTTGGATGGAATCTTTGAATGGAGTTATGATGAAGCATTATCTATATCCTGACAAGAGTTTCATTTTGCTGACTGTTCCAGACTAAGAGAAAGTTAGCTCAGGAAATCCTCTTAAGTGGCTATTGATATTTACTAAGCTTGACTCTGATGACAAGTTTCAGTGGTCCTTCTTCCAGAAAGTCCACAGTGTCCCTGTGTATCCGTTATGTAAGCCAGTTAGGGGATGCCATCACCAATATCCTTTGCACTGGGAGTTATTGTGGGTTTGATATTTGTCTCTTTCTAAATTTTCTCCTCCCTTTAGGTAAATGCAACATGTATCTTTCACCTTTGTTTCCACACATTAGGTTTGTGTTCAATGTCTACACAGCTGGAAGCACAGTATCCTCGTGAGGTTAACACTAAATGATATTTCATGAGTTAATAAATGAGGCATCTGAGTTACAGGAGAGAGGTTGAGCAAAGTGGCCTTTTCAGATTTATAATTATGTGTGAATCTTCATACTTGCTCATGAAACTTCTACATTTATACATTTGTGTAGACATGTGTGTATATAACTATATAAAGATCATCCTAATATATCTAATTTTATCACCCACAGATATCAAACTGTTGAGTGATACATTATTAGATCAAATATACTAATTTCAATCATCCAGAATACATTTCAAAAGAAAGCATTGTATTTATTTATTTATTTATTTATTTTTTTGAGACAGAGCCTCAAGCTGTCACCCTAGATAGAGTGCTATGGCATCACAGCTCACAGCAACCTCCAATTCCTGGGCTCAAGCAAGTCTCTTGCCTCCGCCTCCCAAGTAGCTGGGACTACAGGTGCCCGCCACAATGCCCGGCCATTTTTTTGGTTGCAGCCGTCATTGTTGTTTGGCGGGCCCGGGCTGGATTCAGCTCAGGTGTATGTGGCTGGCACCTTAGCCCGTTGAGCCACAGGCGCCGAGCCAGAAAGCATTGTATTTAAAAGTCAGAAATTCCCTTTCTTGCTATACTTCTCTGAAATGACTGATTTTCATATAGGATCTTAATTGAGGACTCTCTCAATCTAGGCTCTGTCACTAGAAAGAAAAAGGCAAGACAGAAGTCACTTGCATCTCCACCCTGAGACAGACGTTGAGATCAGGAAATTCCTTTTCCCTTTTATTGCAATATCTATTCACCCCTAAAGAGCATTTTTGAATTGTTTTCTGTTGTTGTTATTCTGGAATAGAACCTTCTGGAAAATACAGAGCTGGAACATATTCTTGTTCCTGGGAATACCCTTCTGGAAAATACAGACTCTGATGGTGCTTACAAATGTGTAAATTTATGTAACATATGGGCATTATCTAGATCATAGACAATTCCAGAATGAACTTTTCATTGTATCATTACCAAATAGGAAATTGCCTTGATCTTTCCTATACATGCCCATATCTTGTGACCAAAACCATGCCTTAGTAATTTTTTTCAACAAATTCACATATGAAAACATGCCTTATTAGTTTTATATCATTCCTTATCCCTAGAATATAGTAGCCATACATCAAATTTTGAAAACCAACTTTTGCCTCTATTAAAATGTTCGAAATAAAAATGATCTTCAGTTTGAATTAGCCACAGAATATTCTAGTTCTCTCTCCTTGTTTTGCATGTGTAAGCATAGATCAAGATTAAGTGTTTTATTTAAGAACCTATTTAAAAGACAGTAGCAGATAATCATTTAAAATTAGCTCCATGACAAGAACCGCACATTCATGCAAAACTGAAGCTTAGGGCTTGATCCTAATTATTCAGATTGATTATCTACTTGTCCCAAATTCATTAATTCAAAACTTCTGTTTCCAGCACTCCCTCTCATTTGGGCTTTTTTGATCTCATCCTTGAAAGCACTGTTGCTTGGGGAGGCAGGATGGCTGTTTTAAATGAATTCTAAATATGAGAAATCAATATAAGATGCCATCAGTAAAAGAAGTTCCCAGTCTGACACTTTATTCTATTTTTATTATTAAATCATAGCTGTGTACATTAATGCAATCATGGGGTACAATGTGCTGGTTTCATATACAATCTGAAATTTTTTCATCAAACTAGTTAACATAGCCTTCATGGCATTTTCTTAGTTACTGTGTTAAGACATTTATATTCTACATTTAGTAAGTTTCACCTGTACCCTTCTAAGATGCACCATAGGTGTGATCCCACCAATTACCCTTCCTCCACCCAGCCTCCTCCCTCCCCTCCCTTGCCCCTTTCTCCATATTCTTGTACTATAATTGGATTATAGCCTTCATATGAAATCTATAGATTAGTTTCATAATAGGGCTGAGTACATTGGATACTTTTTCTTCCATTCTTGAGATACTTTGCTAAGAAGAATATGTTCTAGCTTCATTCATGTAAACGTGAAAGAGGTAACGTCTCCATCTTTCTTTAAGGCTGCATAATATTCCATGGTGTACATATACCACAATTTATTAATCCATTCGTGGGTTGATGGGCATCTGGGCTTCTTCCATGACTTAGCAATTATGAATTGTGCTGCAATAAACATTCTGATGCAGATATCTTTGTTTGACACTTTATTCTTTATTTTCAATTTTGACTTCTTAGATGTATGCTGTACTTAAGTATGGGGGGACTTGGTATGCCTTGGAGGAAACTGTCACAGATGCTCTTGGAGGATCAGAGATGCAAAGCATCTCTGCTCATCAGGCATGTGCAAAGCGTGTGTGTTTCACAGGTATACCTGTGATAGCTTGAGCTTTTAAAGGATTTCTTGGGCTTTTCAAAAGAGGCCCAGGACTCTTGGGAACTGGCTTATCTGTCTTAAGTTTCACACTTCAAAGTCTATTTTTTTAATGGGGATTTATTTCTCTGGGGAATTCAGGAGTATTCACATGTCTAACAAGGACTAACATATTTGGAGGGAGTTGAGGAGAATTCCTTTGTAACCACTGAGATGTCTGAAAGGTTCCAACTATAGGGTGAAAAATACCTTTAATATTGAAAAGCTGAGTACCAATTTTTGCCTGAAACCCTTAGTCCCTGTACTGTATTACAGCAGCCAAAGCAACATTAGCTTAAACTATACTTACCAAATATATTAAAATTAAGCCAGGACTCTTATCAAACCAAGCCAGAAGTTTCCCTTGCTCTTTCACATTTCTTTATAATTTTTCTGAACTTCCTAGACATTTTCTTTAAAAGGTTGTTTCTTCATGGGTTCGTGAACAATACTGTTCAGTCAACCTCACAAAAACTGTTTAAAATTCACCAAATATTCAAAAACTATTTTCTGAATGTGAACTATAGACTGAGTACTGTACTGAGCCAATGAAATTGTAAGAGTTTTTTTTTTTTTCCCTCATATGCATCAATGAGTTTGGCTTTTGACAAATTTCTTCTAGACTCTTCAACTTACAAAAGCCTGTCAGCTTGCTTTATCTTTTCTGCTCTGGGAAACATGTTTTTTGAATGCCTGTAGGTTGGTTCTGAAATGGTCATTATTTCATTTTTCTGGCCCTCTGCAACCCTCTATTCTAGAAGGGCGCACTATGTCGACATTGATGTCCCCTGGGATTAGGGCTGGAGCTGACCAAATATTTCATCCATAGAGGAAGTGTCTACTATGATTTCACTGTGATAAGGCCTATTGTCTAACAAATAGCTGAAGTTCTTAAAATAATATCTAAATGAACAACTGAGTGTACAATCTAATTACCGTATAAAAAGACATTTGGATTTTAGGAAATAATGTGGCTTAGGGATATTAGATATCTACCATTAGTATTTGGGATAGAATTACTGGCATATTCTGTGATTTTGTCTCTGATGCCTGACTAAAATAAGGAAAATTGGCATATTTCTTTCCTTGAATCTTATTTTTCTTCCATCTGTGAGGAAATATATAGCGGAAAGAAGTGTAAAAGGAGAGTTGGGAAATCCGAGTTTTGATCCCAAGGTGATGTTGGTTAAGGCTCTTGTGTCTTCCTCTTCAGAGATAAGGATGGCTGCGGATAACGTCTCAATTCATTTCTAATTGTAAAATTCGGTGACAATAGAATTTGAAACTCAGAAAGCAAAAATTCTAGCTATAGTCACCCACCTAGTCTGAAGTTCTTTTTGGTTTATAAATTGTGTTGAAAGCAGACATTGGAACCCTTGAGTAGAACTTCTAAAACTACTTAAGGTAAATCATGCCACTTCCTTGCCACAGAAGCAGATACAAGCTGATACAAGTACCTCTCAAATGATCCTAAATCAAAGATTATCTCTGAAAAGATTATCCTCTCCGTGGAAGCCACATGTCTACAAAACCAGATACCTCAGTCTTGGCGGGTAAACCCCAGAAGTTTCCTTCTAGGTTTTAGAAGGAAAATATAATTATTTTATTTAACAAAAATTTAATTTTCCTTAAATTAAAGAAATTTAGGTAGACAAGACACAGCTCTTTGCCCTTGAAGAGACCACAGGCTAATAGGGGAGAGAAAACCATGTGGAAATATAAACAAATAGCCACAATCCAAAGCAAGCTGGCTCTCATATGAGCAGTATAAGTAAATAGATATCCATGCTATTTTTAAAAGGTGGAGAGTTTGAGAAGTAGAGAACAAATGAAATATTTTCATTTCTCATTTTTTATTTTTGTATCATTTTTTCCATTTCCATGCATACAGAAGTTGATTAAATCGCCAGTTACTTTTATCCAACGTTGTTCTGCTTCCAAGAAAGCATAGCATTACTAAGACGCATAACTACAATGCTATTTGTAAGTGTGTATAGATATTTTTAGAATCTTTATAAGTTAACCACTTTTCTGTATAATATTAACTTTACCCCATTTTTCTTCTGTTCATTGAAATAGTCTTGGACATTTTAAAGTTCTTTAACAATTGGATGACAGAAACAAAGATACAAATTAAATTAGCTTAGCTGGTTGCCTCTAAGTAGCTTTAATGTTTGTTTGTTTATTTGTTTATTTTGGGATAGAGTCTCACTTTCTTGCCCAGTAGAGTGCTGTGGCATTATAGCTCACAGCAACCTCAAACTCCTGGGCTCAAGCGATCCTCTTACCTTAGCCTCCCAAGTAGCTAGGACTATAGGCAACCATCACAATGCCCTATTTTTAGAGATGGAGGTCTTGCTCTTTCTCAGACTGGTCTGTAACTCCTGAGCTCAAGCAATCCACCTGCCTTAGCCTCCCAGGATTACAGGCGTGAGCCACCTTGTCCGGCCAGCTTTGATGTTTAAAAAAAATTTTTTGTGTTAAGACTTCTTCCTTAGTGTTCCTGTAACATGTTACATAAACTTACACTTGAAAATTTATCACTTCATATTATAATTCTTTGCTCCAATGCCTTCCCTATTCCCTCTTCCCTCTCCCCTTACTTCATTCTTTCCTATTCCATCCTTCCCTTCTTCTTTCCTTCCCACTCACCTGAATAGGACATCCAGGAGACAGGAACTTTGTCTTGCTCCCTTTTGTATTATTGGTACCTCAGTCAGAATAGTTGAATAGATCAATGGCTGGTTTGGGTGGGCGGATGGATGGGTAGATGCAAGACAGCTTTAACTGAACTCTTCTACAAGATCTAAAGAACCACTTATGATCATCTTTTAACCATGAAAACACCTGCCAACTTTTGACCTCGCTTTCAATGGGGTTTCCAACTCCCATCTATCAAATAGTTTATTTATATGACCTAAGAACCAGTCTTTCTAAGTCTGAAAATCTCTTAGAAGCTAAGCTTGACCTCTGAAAATAAAGATAACTGAATGTTGTTAAAGCTCTCTGCAGACTGATGAAACACACTAGTAGGCTGAATTAACAGAGCTTTTACCAAAGATTCTCTCTGTCCTTTTTCCCCCTAAAATCTCCCAATTCCCAGAGACCATAGTTCTCTTTTTTATTCCCTCTGGTCACTCAGATGGCACTTAAGGAAGGACACTTAAGAATGTACTTGAAGAAAATAAAACTCAGAACCTTATGGAAATAATTGTGTTAAATTGTAAGAGAACTAGATAGTTAAGTTGATTTTAATTATATGTAGCAATATACAGGAAGAAAGCTTTCAGCACAAGAACAATGGCACATAGGTAGGATGGAGGGGCTGCTCAATGTGGCTGGCTTCAGGGGGCATTTGCATCCGATTATCCCAGAGCACAAGTGTCACATTGCTGTTGACTGTCCTTTAGGAAGTAGAACATTTGGGCTGCTGTGGGCACGTGAGGCAGGCTTGCTTCTGGCAAAGTGGTCTTCAATCAGATGCCTAAATCTGTTCCAGTAGCCTGACTTTAACCTTGAACCCACCAAGAACTTTGGGATGACTAATTATTCAGGTCCATCCAGAACTTAGGCAGTATGCTGTGCTCACCAAAAGCTACCAGACCATCAGGAATTATTAAAAGGTCTTTGGGATGCAGAACAAAAGTGACTATGAAGGTGGCACTCTGAGCCACTATCTATAGCAGAGACAATTCCAAGCCAAATCCACAGGATTTGCCCAGAAAAAGACCTCCTGTATCATCCAAGAAAGCCACTATTCCATTTTCTCTCTTCTGACCTTCAACTCTTTTGTCGGGTCTTCAAGTAGCCCTGAAGCTGCCATTTCATTTTCAAATGAATACCTGGATTTTATTTTTGCATATAAGTAGAACTGTTTGCTGTATTTAAGGAAGCTTTAGGGAAAGGAAAAAAATACAAGCAAAGTGAGAACCTGGCATTATGTCTTTTGCTCTTTCTTTTTTTTCCCAGTTAAAAAAATTAATTTCTGATGTTTTAATTGCTTAAGCCATAATATAGTTTCCATTTAAACTTATTGTTAGGGCGGCGCCTTTGGCTCAGTCAGTAAGGCACTGGCCCCATATACCAAGGGTGGCGGGTTCAAACCCAGCCCCAGCTGAACTGCAACAACAACAACAAAAAAAAAAATAGCCGGGCATTGTGGCGGGTGCCTGTAGTCCCAGCTACTCGGGAGGCTGAGGCAAGAGAATTGCCTAAGTCCAGGAGTTGGAGGTTGCACCAACTGTGCAACAGGTTGTCAGCTGTGTGACACCACGGCACTCTACCGAGGGCAATAAAGTGAGACTCTGTCTCTAAAAAAAAAAAATTAAAAATTAAAAAATAAAAATAAACTTATTGTTTAAAGAAACCAATGAATCTTTTACCTTTTAGATCTTTTTAGATTTTATGACTTTAGCCCATATAAAAACCATTGCCAGGAAGAGGTTTTGACCATCTTCTTCTGTTCTAGGATTAGGTCAAATTAAACTATTTATTTATAATTTGAAAAGGTATTTGTTTCAAGTTTTATTTGTGTGTGTGTGTGTGTGTGTGTTTCCAAAAATTTTTTTTTATTGCTGGGGATTCATTGAGGGTACACAGAACCAGGTTACATTGATTGCATTTGTTAGGTAAAGTCCCTCTTATAATTGTGTCCCACCCCCAAAAGATGTGTCACACACCATGACCCCCACCCGCCTCCCCCCTTCCCTTTCTCTGTCCTCCCCTTCCCCCAACTCCCACTGTCTACTACATCATTAACTGTCCTCATATCAGAATCGAGCATATAGGATTCTTGCTTCTCCATTCTTGTGATGCTTTACTAAGCATAATGTGTTCCATTTCCATCCAGGTTAATACAAAAGATATAAAGTCTCCATCTGCTTTAATGTCTGAATAGTATTCCATGATATACATATACCACAGCTTGCTAATCCATTCCGGTTGGTGGGCATTTAGGCTGTTTCCACATTTTGGCAATTGTAAATTCAGCTGCAATAAACATTCTAGTGCAAATGTCCTTATGATAAAAGGATTTTTTTCCTTCTGGTAGATGCCCAGTAATGGGATTGTAGGATCAAATGGGAGGTCTAGCTTGAGTTCTTTGAGGGTTCTCTATACTTCCTTCAAAAAGGTTATATTAGTTTGCCGTCCCACCAGTATTGTAAAAGTGTTCCTTTCTCTCCACATCCACGCTAGCACCTGCAGTTTTGAGATTTTGTGATGTGGGCCATTCTCACTGGGAATGATATCCCAGGGTGGTTTTGATTTGCATTTCTCTAATAATTAGAGGTGATGAGCATTTTTTCATATGTTTGCTAGGCATTCGTCTCTCTTCTTTAGAGAAGATTATATTCTTCTCTCTTGCCCATTGATATAAGGAATTGTTGGCTTTTATCACGTTGACAAATTTGAATTCTCTGTAGATCCTAGTTATCAAGCTTTCGTCTGATTCAAAATATGCAAATATCCTTTCCCATTGGGTAGGTTGTCTATTTGCTTTGGTCATTGTCTCCTTAACTGTACGGAAGCTTTTCAGTTTAATTAAGTCCCATTTGTTTATGTTTGTTGTTGCAGTTGCCATGGAAGTCTTCTTCATAAAGTCATTCCCCAAGCTGATATCTTCCAGTGTTTTTCCTGTGCTTTATTTGAGGATTTTTATCATTTTATGCCTTAAATTTAGGCCTTTTGTTCATCTTGAATCAATTTTTGTGAGTGGAGAAAGGTGCAGGTCCAGTTTCAGTCTTTCACATGCGGATATCCAATAAACAAGTGGGACTTAATTAAACTGAAAAGCTTCTGTACAGCTAAGGAGATAACAACCAAAGCAAAATAGACAACCCCTACATGTGGCTATCCAGTTCTCCCAGCACCATTTATTAAATAGGGATTCTTTCCCCCAGTGTCCATTCTTATTTGGTTTATCAAAGATTAGGTGGCTGTAAGATGTTAGTTTCATGTCCTGGTTTTCTATTCAGTTCCATATGTCTATGTCTCTATTTTTGTGCCAATACCATGCTATTTTAATCACTGTGGCCTTGAAGTACAGCCTAAAGACTGATATGCTGATGCCCCTCGCTTTGTTTTTATTACTAAGAATTGCCTTACCTATACGGGGTTTTTTGTGGTTCCATACAAAACGAAGAATTATTTTTTCCAAGTATTAAAAGTATGATGTTAGTATTTTAATAGAGATGGTATCGAATTTGTAGATTGCTTTGGGAAGTATAGACATTTTAACAACATTGATTCTTCCCAGCCATGAGCTTGGTATGTTCTTCTATTCGTTAATATTTTCTGCTATTTCTTTTCTTAGGATTTTGTAATTTTCTTTATAGAGGTCCTTTACCTCTTTTGTTAGGTAGATTCCTAGGTATTTCATTTTCTTTGAAGCTACTATAAAGGAGGTTGTGTCCTTAACTAGCTTCTCATCTTGGCTGTTATTGGCATATACAAACTGTACTGATTTGTAGATATTGATTTTATATCCTGACACATTACTATATTTTTTACCACTTCCAGGAGTCTTGTGGTTGAGTCTTTGGGGTTCTCTAAGCATAAGGTCATGTCGTCAGCAAAGAGGGAGAGTTTGACCTCCTCTCCTCCCATTTGGATGCCCTTTATTTCCTTCTCTTGCCTAACTGTATTGGTTAGAACTCCCAGCACTATGTTGAATAGTAATGGCGACAGAGGACAATCTTGTCTGGTTCCACTTTCAAGTGGAAAAGTTTTCAGTTTTACTCCATTCAATAAAATATTAGCTGTGAATTTGTCGTAGATGGCTTTGATCAGTTTGAGAAATGTGCCACCTATGCCTATATTCTTCAGTGTTCTAATTAAAAAAGGATGCTGAATTTTATCAAATGCTTTTTCTGCATCTATTGAGAGGATAATATGGTCTTTGTTTTTGTTTCTGTTAATAATGTTTCAATTTTTTTCTGAACAAAAATTTGCAACAGTCTAAAAACTGTTGAAAAGATACTCTGTAAAAATCAAACTGGTATGGTGAAAGAAAGCTGCTTAGGTGATTTTATGTAAAAATCATTTCCCCTCTTAGAGTAGAAGTTGGTTTGCAAATTAGCGAGGTGGAGCCAAAATAGAGAATTGCATTGTAAGAGAGTGACTCACAATGTTTTGACTTCTTAAAATATATCTTTCCCGACAGCAATGACTGCCTTGTCATTTGACTGCTTTCTAATTAATGTTAAGTTTTCCATTGTAAGTATCACACTATTGCCACCAGAGCTACCAGTTGTGACCTCATATTACCTGTCCTTGAAGGATGCACCAGGCAATTATGACCCTGGGTGTCTATGACTACAAGGATGTATCGCCTCATATTCTAACCGTAGATGTGGGACAATCAGTACTGCTACAGGAATGCTTCCTATAATAGCAGAGGAGTAAATCAAAGTTTGTTTGCTTGGGAATAAAAATAGGTACTTGCCGATAACTGTGTGTTCCTTACTACTTTTATTTACAAAGAATTAACCAACCATGAAGTATCCTTGATAAATAAAATCAAGTTGCAATCTTCAAAAACTATTTAAAAGTATATTTTTAAAATAAGGAATCTGTACATTCTTCAAAGTGGAAGATGAATTGAACAGATAAAGTCAATGCAAAGTACATGTTACACCCAGCAGAAGAGAACCTGTTTGAAGCCCCTATCTAAATGCTTCACACAACCTAAAATAATTTGACCTGGAGGAACACAGAGACACATTTGGATTCTCCCAACACAAAAATGTTTGCAAATAGAAAATCAAAGCTATGTTAGAAAGACCCCAGAGTCAGACTGTGCCAAAAGTAGCGTCTGAAAGTAGCAGTAACCCTGTGCCTCTCTGCCACCATATTTAGTAATTTAGATTCAGAAGTGGTTTGAGATGTCCTCCCTATTGTCTGGTGAACCCAATGGGGAAATTGAAGTTTAGCTTTAGTATCCCCTGGATGTTATATAATAAGATTTACAACCTAATATAAGCAGTCCTTTTCTTTACTTTAAATTCCAATTCATTTTTTCTTTTATTCGAGTTGAGGGGAAAAAACAATGTTTTCCCAGCTTCCTAAGATGCTGGTTCTTGAACACCTGTCTACAGGAACTGTCATCCTCCACTTGAACAAAGACTGTTCTTTTTTTTCCTTCTGGCATATCCTGAAAATTCTAAGCCTTTGAATCATGCTGTAGGCATAGTTGTTCTTCCTCTAAAACAAGGTCTAAACTGACTTTTTCTAGGTATTTTTTATACCTTTCCTGATTCATTCTGTAAATATGTAAAGCATCATTTCCTCAGGGAAGCATCCCTGACCCCCTAGTCTAGGTCAGTCGCCTTTGTGGTATAAAACGTCCAACTTCACTTCCCAGAAATGAATAATCGCTTCTCAGTTCTTTTACTAATGCCCGTCTCGCCCATGTGAGAATAGGAGCCATGTCTGAGTTTGCTCTCTAATTTATTCCAGTGCCTGGCCCACAGTCTCACTTAGTTAACTGGTATATCAATAGGTGAGTGATGAATGAATGGATTGAAAAAATGAAGCATAGGCTCGGCGCCTGTAGCTCAGAGGCTGGGTTCCAGCCACATACACCAGAGACGGCAGGTTCAAACCCAGCCCGGGCCTGCCAAACAACAATGACAACTACAACAAAAAACTAGCTGGGCATTGTGGTGGGTGCCTGTAGTCCCAACCACTTGGGAGGCTGAGGCAAGAGAATTGCTTAAGCCCAAGAGTTAGAGGTTGCTGTGAGCTATGACGCCACAGCACTCTACCCAGGACAACAACTTGAAACTCTGTCTCAAAAAACAAAAAAGAAAAAAAAGGAAAGAAAAGAAAAGAAAAAAATGAAGCATGGTTTCTTCCCTCCACAAGCTTACAGCATGCTGTAGGAAAATAAGCACCCCTGGGGAAAAAAGACAGATGAGACTGGACAGTAAGTTTGGAACAGAATCACCGGCTAAGGTGTTTTCTCATTACCTTGTTGGCAACCCAGCAATCAGGTCAGTATTAATATTTTAGGGAGCTCACTGAGGTCGCGGGATGGAGGGCAGCCTGGGAAAGGGATAGTCAGAGGCAGGAAGTGCGGGGAGTGCTGCAGTGGCCTGGTCACGATGATGACAATGACGAGGTTTAGACAAAGGCAACAGCTGCAGAAACAGCAGGAGCAGAGGGCTGAATCACAGCGCCCCAGCCATTCCTGTGTTTTCCAGAAGATTAATATGGGTTGCCAGGAAGACCCTTTCCACTAAGGATGTTCTCCTCCCTACAGAGAGGGTCTGGCTTACAAACACTCCCTTCCCTAGGCTACCCACACAGCAAAATTAGCCTTTGGCCAGGAGCTGACCCAAACTTGGATTTGACTAATGTGGCAATATCAGCAGAATGACAAGTTGCTATTTTTCTTCCTGGCCATTTTTCAGACAGTTTCAGGAAGGTTGAAATTCCAGGTTTACTGAGACAGACATCAAGCACTATTAACACTGGTCATATACCAAGTATTGGGTACAGAAGGATTAGAAAAATGGATGTGGATATGACCACTGTCCTTGGCCTTGGCCTCGCCTAATGAGCCAAACAGACCAAGAAATGAATAAGCACAGGTCCGTGTGTTCCACGTACTGGCAGAAAAGACACAGAGAGCGGGGAGGCACACCTGGGTAAAAAGTACCCCTGAGATATCGTAAGGAAAATATTCAGCTGTCAATTGTATTAATGGTTCTAGAACTGGGGACAGAGAGGCCAATCCATCTTTGCAACTGCCTTCATTGGTCATCCTTTCCGTGCTGGCATTTACAACAGTAATAATAACATTGGCTTCTAAGTCAGGCCAGGGGAAGGTTCAAGTCGCTCATGAGCTGTGTGAGTTTGGACAAGTTATATTACTAAACCTTTCTGATCTTTAGTTTCTTCATCAGAAGATGAGGTAATAATATTACCTACTTTATAGGATATTGGGAGAAATAAATGAAATGATGCTTGTAAGGCCCTTAGCCTCAATAACTCTTTAGTAGTGGGCTGGTGGAGGTAGTGGTGGTGGTAGCAGCATTTCATCTACCCTGGAAATGTGGATCTGAGAACTAGCAGTGTATGGATGATGTTCAGAATCACTGGAAGAGGTAGAGAAGAATGTGTAAAGTATGTATGAGGTAGAAGCAGGGAAGAATGAATTAAAAAAACACCAACAATGAAGGAATATGTAAAGGGCATACATGATGGGAGATTAAGAGGTGGCCAGGAAGTAAGAGGAAAACAAAGGGAGTTCTGTGACATCATGGAATCCAAGGGAAGAGAAGGTTTCAAGAAGAAGTAGTCAGTAGTGTAAAATCCTGCCCAGGGATCAAGAAAGGAAAAGTATTGTAAAGTAACATTGAATTCTGGGACGAGCTAGGACCAGTGACCCCTGAGACAAGAGTTTCGGTAGGAGAGCGGGAATAAAAGCAAAATTATGGCAGGTTCAGAAAAGTTGCCAGATATAGATCACTAGTTAACATGCAAATACTTTTTATGAAAAATGGTACAGGTCAGAGGCATGAGAACATAGTGAAGAGTATGTTCTGACTAGAGAGATTTGATTTTGCTTTAGTTCTCTCATTCAGTGTGAAACAAAAAGACCTTCAGGACCTGAATTTGGATGCCCCATTCTAGTACTCTATCAGGCATTGTCAGGCACTGGCAAAAGAAAGGGAAAATAATAATTCTAAAGTCATTTCCTATAGAGGAGGTTTCTTGAATACTCCAGCCAAGCATAATGTGTTTATTCTGTTCTCAAGGCTTTTTTGAAAAGGAATTAAACTCTATATAGCATCAGTAGCAATTTTCTACATTGCGTGTGTATTCACTTGGAGAATTCATTTTCCCATTTAGAGAATTATAAGCTCTCTATGGAGCAGAACCTGACAACAGCCTACATCTCTCAGCCCCATTTCAGGGTCTTCTCAGAGCCTTTTGTGAATTTGAAAGCAGCCTTGCCTCCCTCTCACTAATAAGGAAAATACAGTGATATGGGATTGGCACTCAGGATTTACTCATCCTTGCACGGACATTTCAGGGCTTTTACCCTCAAATCAAACCAGTTGTATTTCTTCCAAACACAGACATACAAGGGCACACACCGTTCAAAGCCTTTCACTTGGAGATAGCATGGAACAAATAAGGGGAGGCACCAAATGTTTTATTTTTAGACAACTGTGTACTATGACATCATTGATCCAACTAGAGCCAGGTCCCAAGCTGAGAATTCTACCCACAAAAGGCCAACAGTGCCTTTTTAGCCAAGGCTTGTCAGCAGTCACAGCTGAGTTGCAGTGTCATCTCACTGGGCTGTCTTGCAACAGGTGGTTCTGATTGCGCAGTTTCAAGTCTGAGAACCACTGCGCTGGGTTGCCAGAGCCAGACTGGCTGGGTTCAACTCCCAGATTGGCCACTTAAGTAGATATGCAGATCTTACTTAAACTCTCTGTGCCTCAGCTTCCCACTTTGTATAATGAAGACAACAATAGTATCAACTGGCCAGTTAGAGGTGAAGACAACAGGAACTAACGTATGTCGAGTATTTAGCACTGGGTAAGGTCCTTAACCACTGTCTTTCCTCCTTCTATAAACTAAAGATGATGATGGTACCCACCCTTAAACATGTGAAAGAGAATGGCATGAGCTGATGGATATAAGTGCTTAGTTGTCACCATTATATCCTAATCAAGTATGTTTAGCAATCAGGACAGCTCTTGGGGTGGGCAGTGGAGCAAGATGGCAGAATGAAGACATCTCCTACCATCTGCTCATGGTAAGACAGGGGAGAGAAGACTCCAGCCACCTCTGACTGGGGGAACCTACCCAGAAACATCACTTTGAGGACAGCTCTTAGGCTATGTCATGAAAACATTTGTGCATCTTATGGGTGGATCATTTTCCCATGATTCAGTTCCTATTTATTTTATTGTGTTCATGTTTAAAGTTGTAACAACCCAAAGCATGTAACCCAACTCCACATGGAAAGGAGGTGGGAGGAAACCTCCCTAGGAATTTGGAAGATGCCTGCTGGCTCTTCTTTTATGAAAATACTTGAAGCAGGCCAAGCACTATGGCTTATGGCTGTAATCCTAGCACGTAGGGAAGCCAAGGCAGGAGGATCTCTTGAACTCAGGAGTTCAAGGCCAGCCTGAGCAAGAGCAAGACCTTGTCTCTACTGAAAATAGAAAAATTAGCTGGGCATTGTGGCAAATGTTGTAGTCCCAACACTCAGGAGGCTGAGGGGGAGGATCACCTGAACCCAGGAGTTTGAGATTGCTGTGACCTATGATGGCCCCAAGGGCACTCTTCATTGGGCAACAGAGTGAGACTCTGTCTAAAGAAACAAAGAAAGAAAAAGAAAGAGAGAGAAAAGAAAGAAGAGGAGAGAGAGAAGGAAGGGGAAAACAGAAAGGGAGGGAGAGAGGGAGGAAGGAAGGAAGGAAGGAAATACTTAAGGTGGATGAAATAACTAACTTCATGGGAAACCCAACGAGACTTAACAGTTTCATTACCCCAGCATCCATAGCTGTTATGAGACAAGTCACAAAGAAAATGCACATATGCCCTCTAGTAGCCTTGGTCCCTCTGTCCAGCTATGCCACAGTGCTAACTAGCTTTATAGCTATTTATCCATCTATATCTACACATAGATACATACCTCCTATATGTGTAAGAGATATATACAACCTATCACATGTTGTGCAGAGTTCTAAGCACTTTGAAGAGATATTTAATCTCTATGACAACTCCATGTAGTGCTAGCATTATCATTACCCTCCTTCGATATATGTATGTGAGGAAACTGAAGCACAAAATGAATAAGAGGCTCAAAGAAAATCAATCAGGTAAAGAAAGGCAGAGCCAAGATTTGGACCCAGATAGTTTGGAGCCAGAGGCTGCAAAACTATTAGGTAGACCATCCGTGAATAATGAACATCTGAGATTATCTCAGAGGACGCTCAACCCAGGGCTTCATTTTATGGGCAAGGGGGCAAATGTTTAGAAGAAAGATTCTGACCTTTTGAGCAGCACCACATACCTAGAAGCTTAGTTATTGCTGTTTTTCTCAGAAATGCACCACTGATCTGGGTGAGATAAAGCTTAGCAACAAGGCTAATTTTAAGTACCAAAGAGTGAAAAGGGGTTTATTTTGAAAATGTACTCCAGCGTTTTCAGCAACCAGTGCTGCGAAGCAAGGCCAAATTCAGAATTAAAGTGAATATAAATAAAAAGATAAGTCATTTCGTATCTTCTCTATGAAGTATACATTTCTAAAGAAAAGATGCCTTTTATGTAACATCTATATTTCCAGGAGAAACCTGGGCAAGTTAGGGGCACGGCATGATAGAACAGAGACACCTACTGGTGAGAACAAGCCTCACTTCGTAGATTTCTGTCATAATTTAAGAATAACAGTGAGTCTCCTTATAGTTATCAGTTAAGCCAGTCAAACTTTAGCCAATAAGGATAGTTTTACGTAATAAGTGGTTATCAGTTAATCTGATTTATCCATAGACCTGTAAGCACCAGGCAGCAAAAGGCCTGGGGCCAGGTTCAAGTCATATGTTTTTTGATTAAATCATAGGATTAAATCATGTGCTTGTTGATTAGGTTATGTGCCTATTTAAGCGTTGTTGGAAGAAATAAATTTGCTGAAATGCCAAAAAAAAAAAAAAAGAAATGTATATGGACAGTGCGATGGTAAAATACAGAATCTTCTGTTCGGGAGATTATATTTTAAATGGGGGATATCAGATGTCCCCAGCTATTTATCAAATAACCTGACCACAGTTTGTCCACTGTCCCTTAGAGAAATAACCAAGGTACTTGTCAGAATCTTGCATCAGCTGGCGCTGCTGGAGTGAGCTGAATACTAGGCTTGGAGTAAGGTCCCTGGAGCCGGTCATTCCTCTCATTTTGAATCAGCAGATACTGATTGAACGTTTGCATTCCAAGGACTAGTAATACAAAGTGCCACAAGGCCCTCCTGGCTCAGAAGCCAGAAGCCAAGATGCGGATCATTCTAGATCGCACCTGACCTTGAACAGGTGCTTTCTATTCAGTCTGGAGCTCCCCAGAATCAGAATTAGTCTTAAGATCAGATATCCTTATCACTTCTGGAGTACTCAGGTGTTGATGATGATGCTTTCCATCTAAAATTTCATAAACGAGCCGGTGCAGTGGCTCACACCTATAATCCTAGCACCCTGGGAGGCCACGGTGGGAGAATTGCTTGGGATCAGGAGTTTGAGACCAGCCTGAGCAAACCAAGACCCCTGTATCCACTAAAAAATAGAAAAATCAGCCAGTGTTGTAATTGGCACCTGTAGTCCCAACTACTTCAGAGGTTGAGTTAGGAGGATCACTTAAGCCCAGAAGTTTGAGATTGCTGTGAGGTAGATCCCATGGCACTCTATCCGGGTGGCACAGCAAAACTCTGACTCAGAGAAAAACAAAATTTCATGCATAAGAATATCTAATTGTTTAAATTCTCTCCTATGACGTATAAGGGCTGTGTGGAACATTTCCAGCCACATGTGTCTCTATTGTCCATATTACATGGCCAGATACTTTCCAGACAGCCCTCATGTCAATTGGTTGATGTTGGTATTGTACTTTGAAAACTATATTTTCCAAAATTTGGAGTAGGAGGAAGAGTTCAGGAAGGAAAATGGGGGAAAGGGTATATCTTAATACATTCAGGCTGCTGCAAAAAAAACTACCATAGACGAGGTAGCTGATAAATAACAGGAATTTATTTCTCGTGGTTCTGGAGACTGGAAAATCCGAGATGAAGGCATCAGCAGATTTAGTGTCTGGTAAGACGAAAGATCCATTGCCTGGATCACAGATTCCACCCTCTCATTGTGTCCTTACAAGGGGTCTCTCTTGAGCCTCTTTCCTAAAGGCATGAATCTCATTTATGGGGGTTCCACCCTCAAGATTTAATCACCTCCCAAAGGTTTCCTTCTGTTGTCTTGGAGATTAGTCATTTACCTCATCCCTTCTTCCTCAGTGTCCAAGACATGTCTGATCGAGAGCTGTTTACTTTATACCACCTAACACAATGCTTATACTTAGGTGCTTAATGAATAAATTCTAATCAGTAGTCTTCATGATTTTTTTTAAAAAATTGTCTACTTCGCAACACTAATGCGAGTATCTCTCATTAAATTATTTTAAATTCTGTCATCCTTCCCCATCTTCTAGATAAAACTGTCCTGTTTGGATCACCAGATACCTTTGGTATCATTCAGTTGCACTTCCGGGTATGCAAACTTACTTTAATTCCAAATTGCACACAGAAACCAAAACCAGTGCTTGCATTGGAACGATACAGAAAAGATTAGCATGGCCCCTGCACAAGGATGACACGCAAATGCGTGAAGTGTTCCGTATTTAAAAAAAAAAAAACGAAAGAAACCAAGCAACATAAACTATTGCATCCAAACAATTCCACTGAGAACTATTTCTTCTGGAGTCATTAACACTTTTCAATTATATGTGGTCATGACTAGGAAGTTCCGAAAGTTTATACTGGAAATCCAAAGTGTTTTAACTAAGAGAACCAAACAAAACAAAAGAGCAAAATTACCATTTCCCCAGATAGTTTTGTCTTCTCCTGACTTAATTTTGTTTCATCCTGCTATAGTATGAATGTTTCTGACCCCACAAGGTTTCTATGTTGAAATCTTAACCCCCAAGGTGACAGTATGAAAGCTGTTGGGAGAGT
Organism: Perodicticus potto; assembly: GCA_963574655.1. NCBI lineage: Eukaryota > Metazoa > Chordata > Mammalia > Primates > Lorisidae > Perodicticus > Perodicticus potto. The sequence continues at coordinate 44,640 of CAUYRH010141276.1, forward strand.
GAAAGAGATGACAATGGAAAGCATCCTCCACTCCTTGAATTCCCCCTTCTCCCACATCCATTCAGTCCCTAGTAAGAAAATGAGCGAGACTGGAGGCAGTTGAACCAATTAGTTGAAGGTTAACACAACTTTTTTTTTTTTAATTTCAGATTAATGTGAGGGTACAAGCAATTAGATTATAATGTTTGCTTTTGTTAGGTACAATCCCTCTTGTAGTTGTGTCCTGCACCCAAGAGGTGTGGCCATATACCCTTACATTGTGCCTAGTAATTGGAAGCTCACCATATGCAATTGTTCAGGAATGATAAGCTAATATTCTGAAAACAACTTTAATTCCCAGGTTGGAAAAATGAAATAAAGGCAGTACTTTTAATAGAAATAGAAAAATCTCAGCTCAGTGGTTAGGGTGCCGGCCACATGTACCCGGGCTGGTGGGTTTGAACCCAGCCTGGGCCTGCTAAAAACAACAATGACAACAACAACAAAAAAATAGCTAGGCATTGTGGTGGGTGCCTGTAGTCCCAGCCACTTGGGAGTCTGAGGCAAGAGAATTGCTTAAGCCCAAGAGTTGGAGGTTGCTGTGAGCTGTGATGCCACAGCACCCTACCAAGGGCGACATAGTGAGACTCTGTCTAAAAAGAAATAGAAAAATCAGTGAGGATTCCTTATAGGAAGGTAGGGTGGAGAGTGACGTCATGAGTTTCCTTTTCCTGCTCTCTGTAAGGCCAGAGGAACTGATTGCTAAGTGAGTGGAAGTATCACAGAGGAGGTTGCAAATGTGGAACTGGTGTCAGGAAACTGTGTCTAAGTCAGGAGATCCATGGAGACAACCCATGAGATCTTCAGAACCCCCTGAAACCTGGTGCATAGAAATTACATTAACTTGTTTATATTAGGGGTTAATTTGAAATCACTTTTACTCCCACATGCTTTTGTAGAAGGTTGATTCAACATAAAAGATTGGTGATTGTAAAGGAAATTTCTAAACATGAACAACAGTAAATCATTAAGCTGAGAAAGAAAACATTTCCTTGAGAGACCTTTGATGAGTACTGAAGTTGGGAAATGATTAGAGAGTAAATAAATCAAAATGAAATAAAGTCATCTACAGCAAAGAGAAACCGAGAATCAAAAGGGTGAATTTAGCACCAAATATACTTTCAGTGGAATGAGAGAGTAAATACTATAATCAGTTGACTAAAAGCAGTCATTAATATGTGAGATATCACCCTTATTATAATGTTCAGATAAAAAAAGAAAGCCAAAAAAGAGACAATATAAATGAGAGGGAATTTATTTATACTGTCCTTAAATGAACATATGGTCATTTTATTGAAAACAATAATAAGCTCCAGAGTTAAAAGCTTGAGATCCAGTCAAGAAATCAACCTCATTTAAAATATTCTAAAGCCACGTATTGAGGTTTCAGTTCAAAGAGAATTTTTATTCTGTCAGTGGGGTTGAGACTGGGGAAAGGGAGAGGAAAAATGATTATATGCTATTTCAGTGGTAATTTGTTAAATTTCAGATGATAAGAGGCTACATATGTGAAATGATTATGTTACAATGTTGGCATTTATTAGGTGAGGTTCCTGTTGTAGTTGTGCCCTGCACAGAGGAGGGGTACCACATACCCTCACATTGTACCCATTAGGTGGGAGCACACCAATCCCCCTACCCCCTTGTTCCTCCACCCTCATGTTGTACCCATTAGGTGGGAGCGCACCAATCCCCCTCTCTCCTTTTTCCTCCCTCCCTTCTGCCTCCTTCCTCCAACTTGAATTAAATTGAGTTTTTTATTGTATGGGGGTGTACTAGTGCATCTATTGACTTTATATTAGTTGTTGAATACATTGATGCTTGATTTTCCATTCTTGTGATACTTTACTAAAGAGAATGTTCTCTAATGCTGTTATCCAGGTAAAGTCTCCATCTTTATATGGCTGAATACTAGTCCATGGTATATGCACATATATAAGTGGTAAATTTTTTAAAAGAATGACGGTTGCTTTCACTAAAATGTATTTTTCCAGTAATATCAGCCTTACAATCGTGCTTAATAGGTGAATGTTTTGTGGTATAACATAAAAGCTTCCACTCATCAAAATATTTTCATTGCCTGGAATCCTACTGATGAGGAATATTCATTTCGGTCAGGATATAATCTGATTCTCTTAGTGGTATGAGATTGGTAGAAAAAGGGCCAGAAGCAAAGGCTACTGGGCAGATATTTCAGTGGGATAGAGAAGGGACCTTGGAAGGAAAGATTAGTAGAGATAGTGCTGTGTCAGAGGGCCCTGACCAGCCCCAAAAAGGCTGAGAACTTGCCCCCATAAGGGATAGGAAAGGAAAGTACGTGTAGAGAAGGGCAAGCAGGCTAAAGAGTACCCAAGATAAATAAGACTAGCCCCACAGTGTTTCTCAGACTGGCCAGAAATGCCAATAGGCATCAGAAAGCAGTGTTCTCATTTTCAACCTGTCTAGTCGTGGTTTTACAGAGAGCAAATGAGTTCCTTTCAGCCTATTTCTGTTGTGAATGTTGGTGTTCTTTGTTTATCCAAATCCATGGCACCTGACAGTCTCCCAACTGTGTTGTTAGGATGAGAACTTTAAAGCAAAAAGATTAAGCTGCATAAAAGTTATGTCTTTGCAGCAATGCTGTCGCCATCTGCCCGTGCTTTCTTCTCTTGTCTACTTAGACTTTCAGAAGCAAACACTATACATACAGTGAGGAAATGGGAATGCAGGAATGACACCATGGGATTGTTATTAGTATTATTACTATGTTAACCCTTTTATTTATATGAAAAGCTTAGAATTAGAACTTTACTTAGATTAATGTCTTAGAAAATAAGATTAAGAAAGTCTAATGGCCATAGATGGTATTTGTTGGATTTGCATTTGCATAAATTAAAAATTTGATTAAAACAATATTTATATTCAGTGGACATTCTTAGAGCCGAGTACTCAGACAAATTCTAGAAAACTAACCAGGCGCGGTGGTTCATGCCTGTAATCCTAGCACTCTGGGAGGCTCAGGGGGTGGATTGCCTGAGCTCATGAGTTCTAGACCAGCCTGAGCCAGAGCAAAACCCCGTCTTTAAAAAAAAATAGCTGGGCGTTGTGGCGGGCGTCTGAGGTCCCAGCTACTCAGGAGGCTGAGACAAGAGGATCACTTGAGCCCAAGAGTTTGAGGTTATTGTGAGCTATGACACCACAGCACTCTACCAAGGGCAAAAAAGAGACTCTGTCTCAAAAAATAATAATAATAATAATTCTAGAAAACCCTTCTTAAGGAATTCTAAACTAAATAGTAAATAATGTACCAAAATGAACTTTGTGTATTTTATTGTTTAGATAAAAGATTCAAAAACATAAAAATTACTCAGGTAATAGGAGAAAACACTTGATTGACTTCCTCCTGGTGCCCAGACTTTTCAGCCTGCTTGAGGCCATTTAATGTTGTGCAGCTGGCCAGCGGCAGCCCGGGCTCACTGGATCACAGTTTTATGTGCTATAGTAACATAATATGTTTAGTCATGTCCTATGCCTGTTTGGGGAGGTCAGTTGTCGTTTCTTGGCATATACAAAACTGGACTGGCATTTAGAAGGACTAGAAGTCTAAAAGGTGAAACTGTGCTCCATAAACAACTGTGCATACAACAGCTGTGGCCACAAATATCATACCATATATTTTGAGTACTTAGTGTAGAAAGGGCTTTTGCTCACCCATGGGTCTTTCCCACCATATCCTTAAGCATAGCCAGCAATATTTATCATCTCCAAAGGAGATGTACTTCTATATATATACATATATATATGTACACATATATATACATATACACACACATATATATATGCATGTGTTTGTATGTGTGCATATGTTATACATACAAAGCAGGTGCTTCTATTCAACTGTTTCACTTCTTTACGCATCTTTAGCTCTATCCGTTAGGACAGCTCCACCTGGTTTCTGCAAGGGTGGGGTTCCCATACCTCCGTCCACTAAGTCTTCTTCTCTGAGGACTAGATATAAAATATCTGGGCCCAGTACAAAATAGCTATATCTTACACAATATCTATTCTGAATAGATATTTTTTCCTGTCATTAAAAGGGAAGGGATTTGCAGTAACCTTCAGATGTGACCTTCTATCTCCCCTTTGCCACTGGTGAAGATTGTACAGGTTACAGGCAATGAGGTGCGGCCAGAGGCAGTGTTGGGGTGAACGCGTGTAAGTCTGCAACTGACAAACTGACTGCATTTGTCCAAATGAAGATGCCCAGCTTGAAATTTCAGAATATTTTAACCTTCTACCTAAACAGCAAGAAATTCAACCATGGGAATGTTAAGGCTACATATAAAAATTATCTGCCCGTGGGTCATAATATACTCAATGTATTTTTATCTGTAGACAAAATATACTGGTCATTGAGTTTCACCTGGCTACCCAGAAATCATTGCAGACAGACATCTCCATCTATGAAAACTATTTCTTGAATATGTGGAGTAGTATTAGTCACTATTAAACAAGTTGTTACTAGGTGCTATATATATTTAAGCTCTGATCTTGATGTTATCATCATTATTACTTGAAGAGTAGATACCTCCTGGTTGGGTAGGTGATAGAACTAGTATTTGAATCCAAAACCTGACTTATAAATTATATGAATCATTTATTTTAGTATTAATTATATGACTCTTGTGTAATCAATGAACATTAACCTAATAAAAAATTGGGCCATTTATCTTATTTTAAGACAAATCACACAGCTGAAAAACTCACATGATATTTAGAAACCCATATCTAAAGAAACCCATAAGCTGACCTTCTCTATCATGAAGTGAAAATGTCCAAAATTCAGCTTGGGAAACACCAGCATCATGTTACCTCTGTATGAATCATTAAGTATAACCATTACAATTTACTAACAACTATTATTATTAGCATTATTTGGGGTAGGAATATTACCCTGTAACACACATAAAAATGAAAAAATATGATACAAAAACACTACTTATCCTTCTTGATGTTTTCTGTTCTATTCTCATTTGATATAGTCCATCTTTTTAAACAGTTTATCAATAATGTTTGGTGCAGTTAAACTATGAATTATTTCATCAGAAGTTTAAAAATAATGTCCTAATGCAGCAGTAATGACAAGGTGTGATTTATTATATGGTATTTCCTTATAACAAAGATTTAACTACTAAATAATTTTGCCAGTGATTAATGAAAACCTATCACCCCAACTTAGATCCTAGGAAATACCACAAAGTAAACTACTTGAATTTATTTAAAACCCAAATAACAACAGAAGTACACAAAGTAGTAAATAAAAGGTCAGGAATCTAAATGTCAAAGGGCCAATATGCCTATAACTATATACAGGTAGGGAAGTTGTGGAAGTCTTCTAAACTAAAGGTATATGGAAAGAGTGAGAGTTCTGAATTAAGCATTATAAAAGCTATCCGTGTGAGAAAAACATGTGTAGCCCCTTAATACTGTGAAATTAAAAATAGAAGGAAAGAGCTATCCTTTTTAAATGGGTGTGGAAGGTAGCTGACCTTCTCTATCATTGAGTGAAATTGTCCAAAATTCAACTTGGGAAACACCAGCATCATGTTACCTCTGTATGAATCATTAAGTATAACAATTACAATTTACTAACAACTATTATTATTAGCATTATTTTGGGTAGGAATACTACCCTGTAACACACATAAAGATGAAAAAATATTATACAAAAACACTACTTATCTTCTTGATGTTTTCCTTTCTAGTCTCATTTGATATAGTCCATCTTTTTAAATGCTCCTATGGGCTCAGCACCCATAGCTCAGAAGTTCCGGTGCCACATGCACCGATGCTGGTGGGGTTCAAGCCTGGCCCAGGTCAGCTAAACAACAATGACTACTGCAATAAGAAAATAGCCGGGTGTTGTGGTGGGTGCCTGTAGCTCCAGCTACTTGAGAGGCTGAGGCAAGAGAATTGCTTGAGCCCAAGAGTTGGAGGTTGCTGTCCAGCACTCTACCGAGGGCGATGTAGTGAGAATATGTCTAAAAAAAAAAAAAAAAAAAGCTACTATGACTCTCAAATTGATTTATGACCCACCAATGGATTGCTTCTCACAGTTTGAAAAAAAAATGCTACTCTGATAAGCCATACGTAAGTAGCTGCCGCCATGTTTTGGCAGGACCTGCTTTGACTAGGAGCTGAATAGCATACAGTATACAGTATAAAGTATACAGTAGCTAGTTAAACTGGTGCTTTTCATGTAAAAAGTGGCTTATCTAGACAACAGCATGAGAAGTCCCCATGTTAACGTTTAACTTACAAACCACCACTATAGGAAGTGTCTTAAAACTGAGTTTTTAACCTGCCTTAACATCAGAGAAGTTTCTTGTTGCTAACTAACTAAATTGTTTTATTTCATTATTTTGTAGTAGTTCTTTATTCATCTTTTCGCCTGTGTCCCACTGGTATAAGTGACTTTCATAGCTTCTGGGTCACACGTTCTAAGTTGTCCTGGGCTGCTATTTAGAATGCAGGTATTAATTACCTACTTTACAAATCATAGTTGTTTATCTCCAACAGTAAATATAACTTAGTTTCTTCTAATTAAACTGGTGTTCCTGATGACTAGTGTTCCAAACCTCTATGACTTTGCTCTCCTTTTAAAGATTTACTTATAAAGAGAACACATGCAATGGCTTTTCGACTGTTCTTAGTTCTATCTTTCACTAAAGACTGGACCTTCTCATTGAATAATACAACCTCACTGCTATTCATTTTCTCCAGCTAAGAAATGTATTCTCTCATAGTTCTGGAGGCTAGAACTCTGAAATCAAGGTGTCAGCCTGGCCATGCACTTCCTTAGGTGCTAGGAAAGAACCCTTCCTTTCCTCTTCCTAACGTCTGGCGGTTGCTGCCAATCCCTGTGCTCCCTGCCTTATAGCTGCACCTCACCGATCTCTGCCTCTGGGGTCACCTGGCCACCTTCCCTCTGTGTGCCTCTCTGTGTCTCTCATAGCCGTCTGACAAGGACATTGGATCTTAGGGCCCATCCTTATTGAACATGGTCTCATCTTAACCAATTACATTTTCAAAGACCCTATTTCGAAATAAGGTCACATTATAAAGTCCTAGATGTACAAGACTTTGAGGGGGACATTATTTTTCTTAGTCCATCCCTGCTGCTATAACAAAATACTTTAGATTGGGTAATTTATAAACAACAGAAGTTTACTTCTCATGGTTCTGAAGACTGGAAACTCAAAGATTCAGGCACCAGCAGGCTTGCTGTCTGGTGGGAGCTTGCTCTCTGCTTCAGAGATGGCACGTTGTCGATGTGTCCTCAGGTGGGAGAAAAGGCAAGCAAGCTTCCTTCAGCCTCTTTTATTCGGGTACTAATCCCATTCAAAAAGGTGGAGCCCTCACGTCTTAATCACTTCCCAAAAGGCCCCACCTCCTAATATTATTGCATTGTGAGTTAAGTTCTAACCTATACTTTGCGGGACACACACATTCAGACCATAGCACTATTCAACCCAGTATGCTGACTTTTGAAAGGGATCAGATGTTTATTTCTACCAAACTTACTGAAATCAATTAGCATCATGCATAAAAATGGACCAAATGGCAATTACATAGGAAAGGATGCACTAACATCAAACAGGAAATTATGAGAATGAAGTTTTTCTACTCCTAACATTATACTATAGTTAGTAATTCTGCCCAAAACTCTATAGTCCATATGGGGGAGAAAAGTAATTAATTAGCATTAAGAAATTGGCATTTAGGCCAGAGCCTGTGGCTCAGTGAATAGGGTTCTGGCCCCATATAACAAGGGTAGCAGATTCAAAGCTGGTGCCGGCCAAACTGCAACAAAAAAAATAGCCAGGCGTTGTGGTCCCAGCTATTCAGGAGGCTGAGGCAGGAGAATCACCTAGGCCCAAGAGCTGGAGGTTGCTGTGAGCTGTGATGCCATGGCACTCTACTAAGGGTGACAAAGTGAGATTCTGTCTCTAAAAAAAAAAGAAAAGAAAAGAAATTGGCATTTATACAGAAATGAATAACTTCCAAAACACTTTCACATGCATTAGATAATTTCATCACTACCACCTAGTAACGTAAATGAAATTGTCACCATTAGTCCCAGTCTATAGATGAAAAACAGGCTCAGTGTCTTGACTCGGGCCATGCAGTTAATTCAGTAATGCAGAACCAGGATAAGGATCATGTAATCTGACTCAAAATTCAGTATTCTTTTCACTGCCAGGTTGAATTGTGTTATGTGAAAGTGATTGAAGCAATGGCTGTCAACCACAGGCTGGGATTGGAGGTTAGGATGGACTCCTTCAGCATCATTTGTCAGGCTAACCACACCCACCCACTGCAGAACCCATTCTAATAAAGGGAGAAGAGCCCCCCCCAGGCCTGAGAATACCCTCCTTTCTCTAGAACTTAAGATTTGCTGGTTAAAAATGTATGGGAGAGCAGGCATGATGGTTTGCACCCATAATCCTACCCCTTTGAGAGGCTGAGGCCGAAGGATCACTTGAGCTCAGGAGTTTGAGACCAGCCTGAGCAAGAGCAAGACCCAGCCTTTACAAGAAAATAGAAAAATTAGCCAGACATCATGGCACATGCCTGTAGTTCCAACTATTTGGGACACAGAGGCAGGAGGATTGCTTGAGCCCGGGAGTTTGAGGTTGCAGTGAGCTATGATGATTCACTGCACTCTAGCCAAGACAATAGAGCAAGAAAATAGTAAGTAAATATATATATATATATATATATATATATTCACTATATATATCATATATATGTCAATTCTAATTTTTTTTTAAGTAGCCTCCAATTCTAATTTTTCTTTAAGTAGCACACATTTGTGTCTGAGATCAGTGCCTCTCAAACTTGATTGAATGTATGAACCACTTGGGAATCTTGGTAAAATGCAGATTCTAGTGCAGTGGGCCTGGGGTAGAGGCTGAGTTTCTGCATCTCTCATCTGCCCCTATGTGATGCTGCTGGCTCCAAGGCCCACATTTTCAATGGCAAGGCCTTAAGTTGCCCTCACAACAGAATCCAGGAGCAACTCTATGCAGATAACTGAATCTGTCTATGTGATTGCAGAAAATGTCCACATGAGAGAGCTATAAAAACAGGACCTCTCTCCCTAATAAACATCTCCTCGGTCCCCAACATGTACAGAAGTGTTTGGGCCCACTCAAATTTTGAGTCCCCAATTTTCACTGCCGAAACAAGCCAAATAGGACTCCATGCAAAGCCCTTGTTTGTGATGCTCAGCTTCATGCCAGGCCTGTCATTCTTGCAATGGAATCATCAGAGAGACACTACTCAGGGGACCCCAGGAATGCACAGCAGCTTCTCCTAGCAGTGGATACAAAGTAAGTCACTCCAGTTTTCTACAGTCACAGCTGGAATTGGCTCCCGACTTTTCCCTTGGCAAAGTTGCTCCATTTCAGCATGACCCTTCACATCTGCTTTCTGGCATTTTATAATGTGGTCTTAATGACATGGACTCCAAAAGTACACTTCAGAAGAGGTTTACTGCAGAGATTCATTAAATGGAAAATGATTGCATTGCAGCTTTTGTTTTTTCTTTTTTTGAAGTTTCTGGGACACGGTCTTTAGGTATGGACATAATGATGGAAATAAATCCTTGCAATACTGTTAATGGTAATAGATGAGCTGATGAGACCGACTAGGTGTCCAAGGAATCAAGCCAATTTTTAATGGCACTTTAATTCTGGAACTTTAGAAGACTTCCTGCAGAAATTGGAAGTTGAAGTGAGTGAAAAATAATTCAACAAATGAGCATGTTTCAGGGAATAGCTAGTATAAATGAGCCCTAAACCTAGTCTTTGCCCTATGTGATTTCTGAATGGACACTTAAGATAAAATTTTATACAAGAAAACGCTTCTGGTAAATAATAGACAATAGAACCTCCATAGTTGACCAGACCCTACATTGACCACCTCCATAAGTTGACCTAATTTTCACTGACTGGACACACTCCACATGTACATACGTGAGTACAGGAGGCCTAGTTCCTTATGTTGACCAATTCGTTACAGTCCTTTGGGTAGTCAACTTAAGGTTCTACTATAGTACGTATCTCATAATTTTCTCATTTACCAATAGATCATTGCTTAAGAGAAAAATTTTTCTATGTTAAAGGCTAAAAGTTGTTGTTAAAACTTTTTTAACTTTGGAGTTTTTTATTTCAATAAATTGAGGAGGACAAATGGTTTGACCATCTACACCTATGGCTTAGCTCCCATTTATAAATGAAAACATGCAATATTTGTACTTCACTTAAGATAATGGTCTCCAGTTCCATCCAAGTTGCTGCAAATAACATTATTTTCATCCTTTTTTTATGGCTCAGTAGTATTCTGTTATACACACACACATTTTTGTTATCCATTCATCAGTTGATGGACACTTAGGTTGATTCTATCATTGCCATTGTGAATTAAACATACTAGTGCAGAGGTCTTTTTTTTTGAGACAGAGTCTCACCATGTCACCTTCAGTAGAGTGCTATGGCATCACAGCTCACAGCAACCTCAAACTTTTGGGCTTAAGCGATTCTCTTGCCTCAGCCTCCCAAGTAGCTGGGACTACAGGTGCCCACCACAACGCCCGGCTGTTTTTTGTTGCAGTTGTTTAGCTGTTGTTTAGCTAGCGCGGGCTGGGTACGAACCTGCCACCTTCGGTGTATGTGGCTGGAGCCATAACTGCTGTACTATGGGCACCAAGCCAGGTGTTTTTTTAATATCATGACTTCTTTTCCTTTGACTAAACACCCAGTAGTAGGAGTGCCAGATCAAATAGAAGATCTAGTTCTTTGAGGAATCTCCATACTATTTTCCATGGAGGCTGTACTAATTTACATTCCCATCAACAGTCTATTAACTTTCTCTTTTTATTACATCCACACCAACATTTATTGTTTTTTTATTTTTGCATTCATTAATATTTATTTCAGTCTTTTTATTTTCAGATTAACATAAGGGTACAAACAATCAGGTTACATTGTTTGTTTTTGTTAGGTAAAGTCCAAGTTGTAGTTGAGCCCTTCACCCAGGAGGCGTGCCATGTACCCTTACATTGTGCGCATTAGTTGAAAGCACACCAATCCCCTTCCTTCCTCCTCCTCCCCCCAGTTTGTGTTTTTCTCTTGTATGAGTATGTAGTTGTTCATCTACTCGTTTCATATTAGTATTGAGTACATTGGTACTTGCTCTTCCATTCTTGTGATACTTTACTAAGGATAATATTCTTCAGCTCCATTCAGGTAAATACAAAAGATGTAAAGTGTCCATTTTTTTTTATGGCTGAATTGTGTTCCATGGTATACGTATATCACAGTTTATTCATCCATTCTTGGGTTGATGGGCACTTTGGGTTGGTTCCACTTCTTGGCAATTGTGAATTGAGCTGCAACAAGCTTGTTGCCCAACCATCCCATCCCCCACTAGAGCACTACCAGTGATGTGACTCCATCCTTGCAACTCCTCATCTCCAAGTTTCTCAGTCCAAACTCCTTGATTTCCAGCCACAAGGAAATCTGATTGGACCTTCTTAGAGCAGAGAATGAGCATGGATCAACATGCCAAGGAGATAGGGTTGCCAGGTCAAATATAGGACACTTAGTTAAATGTTAATTTCAGATAAACAGCTAATACTTTTTTAGTATAAATATATCCCATACAAAAAGTTTGATTCAAATATAACTGGGCATCTTGTATTTTTATTTCCTTAAGTTGGAAACTCTACAAAGAGGCAGCTTTCTGTATACAGGCAAGGCTGCAAAGGAGACCTTGTGAGTCCAAGTAAATGTGAAAGCCTTACTTGCACCCCACCTTTGCTGAGTTCACTTCAGCTCAGCTAAGTGGAAGAGGAGGCATCTTAGGAGGTTGACAGCTGTTTGAAGAGCACAACTTATGCTCAGTGGTTAGGGCGCCAGCCACATACACCCGGGGCTGGCAGGTTCAAACCCAGCCCAGGCCTGCCAAACGATGACAATTACAACAAAAAAATAGTCGGGCATTGTGGTGGGCGCCTATAGTCCCACCTACTTGGGAGGCTTTGACAAGAGATTCGCTTAAGCCCAAGAGTTTGAGGTTGCTGTGACAGCACTTTACCAAGGGAGACATAGTGAAACTCTGTCTCAAATAAGAAGGAAGGAAGGAAGGAAGGAAGGAAGGAAGGAAGGAAGGAAGGAAGGAAGGAAGGAAGGAAGGGAGACAAATTAGGGAATTGTTGATTCATTTTCACCCAGTAATTGAGCACCTCCCATCTTACAGCTCTCCTCTGCATGTCACGCACATGGACACACTCTCTTTATAGGATATTGAAAGAACCACCATCTAGGCTTTGGGGCCCCAGAAATAGCAGGAAGACTCAGAGTTTTCTTTTTTTTCTTTTATTAGAGACAGAGTCTCACTTTATCGCCCTCGGTAGAGTGCTGTGGTGTCACAGCTCACAGCAATCTCCAGCTCTTGGGCTTAGGCGATTCTCTTGCCTCAGCCTCCCGAGTAGCTGGGACCTCAGGCACCCACCACAACATCTGGCTATTTTTTGTTGTAGTTTAGCCAGGGCCAGGTTCAAACCCACCACCCTCAGTATATGGGGCCAGCCGCCCTACTCACTGAGCCACAGGCGCCACCCAAGACTCAGATTTTTCTTATAGCTCAAGAGGGATTGATATATGAGTTAAGAAGTTCTCAAATAAGTATAATAATTAACATTTTTTAGTACTTTACAGTTTACAAAGTGCTTTGTAAAGTGCACAACAAATACACTTTGTTTTATTTGTCCTCAAAACCATGGTAAGCAAAACAAGTATTTATTTTCCACATTTTCTATACAGGAATACTAAGGAATACAGGAATACCAAGTCTCAGAAAAGCTAAGTGCAGTGTCCAGAGTCACAGATCTAGCAAAGTGTCAGAACTCAGGCCTCACAGTCCCACACCACTGCCACTGCACCCCACTGCCAGGCACTTGTGAGGGCCCCTCAATCTTTGTTCGTCTATAAAATGAGAAAGGGCATCTTTCTAATACTTCTTCCAGCTTGGGTGTTCTGATTTTTACAGCCTACATATGCTAAGATATAAAGCTAAATGAAAACCTGTTCGGGGGATGCACTCCCACTCACCCTCCTCTTGCATCCTTCCCCCCAACTCTGCCATTCACACACTAGAGAGAAGGCTCTGAACATTGATGTTGTATTTTTCTGGGCGGCAGCCCCACAATCTGCAGAAGAGGATCGCCACAGCCCCCGCCCTTGAAGAGTCAGGAGAGGCAGTGAGGTTTGTGCCCTGCCAGGCATAGCCATCCTTCCTTTTCATCGTTGGCCTCCTAAAGAATTTCACGAGAACGAATTCCCTAGGAAGGGATTGCCTCCTCACTGGAGTGGGTGTAACGCCTTCATTATCTCCACCTCACTGCTACTGCTTTCTTTGCAGAGTTACTATGAATAATCAAGTTCCCTTCACCAGCCACCACCTAATAGCTCGCTTTCTAAAATCTAATCTTTTAAAATACAGAAATATATCATGGGTAGTGAAACAAAGCTTATTTCAGTAGATACCAAGAAAGTATCAAAACAGAAACTTTAGTCATAAGATAATCAAAAAAATCTCCTTTCAAAGAATGAGTTTCGCAGGTGAAAATAGAAAACAGGAAGGATTGATCTGATGGCATATGGAACCAGGCTGCCTCTCCTGTCCCACCCCGCCCCAAATAAAAGCATCACGCAGACCCACAGCAGACACCAACACGTGGGTGAACGACCTCCCTACATTCAATAGCCCCACAAACCGGGCTAGAATTGAATTCCTGGGCTTCTGTTATCCACAGGGCCAAAATAATTTTTAAAACAGCTAAATCTTCCAATGGTGCTCATTCTTTGAACATGGCCCTGTGGCTGTAGCACATACAGGAGTTGTGCCCACCTGTGCAAATCAGCTGAGGCTACTTCCTGGAATCCTCTTTGCTCTGAGAGAGCCAGAGGAACATTGAAGAGAAGAAAGAGCTAGTAGCCAACTAAGCGCCTTCAGCCTCAGAGGAGAGAGCCCTGTGTGTGGTTCAAGCATTTGAGAAGCTGGAACTTAAAACAATCAGAGAAGTTTCTTCCTTTGGTGGAAATCAAAGGAGTTACTTTCTGGTTTGCTGTATCCAGTAGTATTCTGGGGTATAGCTAGAAATAGGAGACAGGTGGATAAAAATTATGATATTCTTACCAACTTCTCACCTCTTCCCTCAACAAGTGGTTTGGCCTTTGGTTTAACAGCTCAGAAATGCCAATTATGTTGTGTCCCTATTTTGAAAGGAGAAATTGTTTATGAATCTCCAAATGCTTGTCGTGGGCCTTTTCCTCCTGTCAACTTAAACAAGTCAGTCCTTTCCTGAGAATTCCAATCATCATGTTTTTCCATGTTGTTTTCCATGGCTTATCAGGTTTGAAAAAAATACACTCTGTCTCATCAGAAGGTGAAGCAGGCCTGCTTTAAGTGATAGTTAAGAGCTTATCATTTGCTTTCTCTAGCACCTCTCAGTATATATTTATGAAAGGAAGAAAGGAGAGTTGGGGAAAGGAGAGAGAGAGAGAAAGTGGAAAGAACAGAAGTTGCCATGCATTTTTGTGGAGCAGTGAATGCCGGACATAGAGCAGATCAGGCTAGAAAATTTTCTGCATATTTTAAGGCACAAGGCTGATCAAGTACACCTGAAGAGACCTCAATCTAACTCTTTAACAAATATTGGCAGACTATGGAAAATAAGATATAGTTGTCTGGGTTTCTCCTGCAAACCACGGCTTAGGTGACAGAATGTGTTTCAAAGCATTAAAAATATGAACATTAAATAGATATGAAATTGTATTTAAATGGGAGATAGTTTGATTGAATTTTATTCTTTTCCTCCAGTGCTGGCGAAAGGCTTTTTCCAAATATATCTCCAACATTTCTTACATGTATAACACTCTACTTTGGGGGAGGGTCTTTGAGATAGGGTCTCCCTCTGTCACCCAGGCCAGAGTGCAATGTGTTGCGATTATAGTTCACTGAAGCCTTGGATCTCTGGGGCTCAAGCAATCCTCCCACCTCAGCCTCCCCTACAGACACTTGCCACCACGCCCAGCCAATTTTTTTATTTTTGTAGAGAGAGAGTCTCACTATGTTGCCCAGACTGGTCTCAAGCTCCTGGCCTCAAGCGGTCCTCTTACCCCAGCCTCCCATTTCGGGCATGAAATGGAATTTCAGACATGAGCTACTGTGCCTGGCCCATACTCTATGGGATGCTTTTATAGGCATGATCCAGTTTCACCCTTAGCAATCCTCTGGGTCAGATAAGGCATTTCATTTCGCAGATAAGGGAACTAAAAACTCAAAGATAAAACACTTGTCCACAGTGTTTGAAACACTTGTCCACTTGTCTCAGCCAGCAGAGTCCACACAACCACTCATGTGGTTTTTTGTTTTTGTATTTAGAGATAGAGTCTCACTCTGCCACCCAGGCTACCAATGCCTTGGCATCGTAGCTCACAGCAACCTCAAACTCTTGGGCTCAAGTGATTCTCATGCCTCAGCCTCCCAAGTAGCTGGGACTACAGGAGCCCACCATAACACGTGGCTATTTTTAGAGATGGAGTCTCACTTTTGCTCAGGCTGGTCTCAAACTCCTGAACTCAAATGATCCACCTGCCTTGGCCTCCCAGAGTGCTAAGATTATAGACATGAGCCACCACACCCGGCCTCAGCCACGTGTTTTAATTCCTTGTCCTGTGTTTCTTCCCACCACAAAGCATCCATTATCTTCAAAGGAATAAAATCAACAAGCTGCTCAATTGAGCCCTGTCACCAGCTGCCTTACTTCCTCCCACAAACAAACCAATGCAACCAACTTTAGGTATCTACAAATGCAGTAGCTGGGGGCCCTGTTCTGGGCTCCATGTGATCCTATGAATGTTTATGTTTAAATGAAGAATTAAAGCAATCATCCAAGTGATTCAAGAAGGTAAAAAAAGTTAGATCCAGAAAGAATGTATACGAGGTCTGACAATTAAGTTGTGAACTTGTCCTAGAAAAAGTTCTACATACCTCATTGCTGAATATTACTAAGGTCACTCCTCTTAAGAAGCTATGCACCAACACCAGCTCCTCGTTCATCCTTCAAAGCAATTTTGGAACTCTTTGTCTGGAATGGCCATCAAAGGTTTATCATATTACCCTTAATGTCCTGGATGTCATCAAAATGTCTTCCTTTCCACATTTCCTTTATCTTTGGGTAAAGAAAAACGTCATTCCATATTTCCTTTTATCTTTGGGTAAAGAAAAGCATCACCAGATCAGTATTTGTTTGCTGGCTAAAAACTCCCTCACACATAATGCTGAGCGAGCTGGTACATTGTCGTGATGCAAAAGCCATGAGTTATTTGCCACGATTTTCAGTTAATGTTTCCTTAACTGTCTCTCCACTGATGTTTGCTTGGTCTGCTATATTTCCTACAGTCAGCTAACAACTTTGATGCACAATTCAATGAATTTTTGCAATAAGTTTTGCTTATTACTGCAACCCTGACTTCTCTTCTTCGTGACATTATTCCCATAAACTTGGACTAACATATCCCTGATTTCACTTCCACTCTTGCCAAGCTTAACAAGAAATTTACAAATGTTTGTTTATGACTTTAATTCAAGCGCTGACATTCTCACAACAGCGCACAAAAACACACAACAATAATAATGAATGCCACTCAGCAAGACGCCACCACATGTTGACATGAACACAACTGTGAAATACTGATATAGCAAGGTAACGAAACCTTACCAAGCTCTTTGCACAGTGCTACCAACGTAAGCGTGTGGTAGCAAGTTCACAAACTTAATTGTCAGACCTCATAGTCCCAGTAACTAAATGCTTAGAATTAATAATGAAATATTTTTTACACCCTTCTCTTTTGAATTTTTTATTTATTAAGCACCAACATTTTATTTTCAACATTTAATTTGGCCACTCAAGTAAAGTGATAAGATCAATTATGACTTTTTTTTTTTTGGTTTGGTTTGCAGACATGACTGGAATTAGCAAAAGTTTTTTTTTTTTTTTTTTTTTTTAGACAGAGCCACAAGCTGTCACCCTGGATAGAGTACTGTTGCTTCACAGCTCACAGCAAACTCCAATTCCTGGGCTCAAGCGAGTCTTCTGCCTCTGTCTCCCAAGTAGCTGGGATTATAGGCGCCTGCCACAACGCCTGGCCATTTTTTGG
>CAUYRH010141280.1:0-26295 GCA_963574655.1 Perodicticus potto
GGGCTGTGGTCCTGCTCCCTCCAATAAGCAGATGTGCCAGGGCTTTGCATCTTCCTGAGTCAAAGGAAAGTCAATGCTCCCTTGGCCTGGCCACCATCCTCTGCCACTTGCCAGCTGGGGGAGGTGAGGCCTGCCTGCCTTGGGTACTCAATGGCAACCAGAGAGTGTTTCACTCTCTGAGCTCAGTCTGAACCTGAAATTTGCTTTCTTGGAGTAGCAGCTTGCCTCAGCAGAGGTGATGTGCAGTTATCACTCTTCTCTCTCAGCTCGGCTCCAAGTTTTTAGCACTGTTGGGTACTTTCTGGTCATAATCCTTCCTTCTGGATGAGAGCGTCTATGGAAAGCTGGCTACACTTGGCCATTTTGCCCTGCCTCTGAACTTGGTGAAGGATTTTACAGTCTGTCTCATGGAGTGAGAAAAACCCATTAGAAAACTTCCACAGCCTCCCCTTCCACACATTCCCACATTACACCTGTGTACTTTGACTCCTCCCACATGTTCCCACAGTGCACCTGTGTACTTTGACCCTCCCACACTTTCCCACAGTGCACTTGTGTTCCTTGACCCCTCCCACACATTCCCACATTGCACCTGTGTACTTTGACGTCACTCCTGTTTCTGTAGATGCATTCTCTGTGCTTCCATCCAAGACATAACTTGTGTTCTAGACATAACTCCCTCTCCTCCTCTCTTTATTCCACTCCTGCAGTGCCCTTCTCTACTAAATAATCAAGGTCACCCTCCTGGTTCATTAATGCAAGAAAATAAATGTGCTGTGTTTTCTTCTGAAAACAATCAAAGAAAACTTTCTCTTGGCACCCACTTTTTCATCCAGCACCTGCCTCATTTCTGTGTTCTTCAGAATTGTTCCTTGGCTTGGTTTCTAAATCCTTTTTTCCCATTCTTCCTTAATCACTCTAATTAAGACTAATCACTTCCCTCGCACCTTTCATTTTCAGCTGTGTCTACTTGTTACTGATCTTTGGTCCCTCAGATCACACTCCTCCCTTAGTATGAAGACTTGCTGACCCCTGGCCTCTGACCCTAGATGCCCAAAGCTCTCTTCTCCACCTTCCTTGTTGAAGCTATTGTTCAACAATTACCTGTTCAGTGAAGCCTTTCTAATTTTTGATTTAAAATTCCAATACTCCTCACTCCTTACTCCCTTGTACCCTTTCACTGAGGCTTTTTCTTAAGGATATTTATCACATTCTACTATTTTAATTTTGTATTAGTTCTGACAAAGCTCCCTTACAGAGGTTTTTGAAGTTTTCAATGTTTATCAGATAAAGTCGATAAAAGCCTCCTTTGCTAATAAATTAAATGCCCCAAGACAAAGAGATAATGGTGTGGGATGCATGAGCTTAGAAGCCAGACTTCACCTCCTCTCTGCTCACCATTTATGAACTGTGTGGTCTTAGGTCATCTACCCAAAGTATCTGAGGGTCATTTGGCCCACGTGTAAGTAGGGAAGACATACTCAGTTCACTTACTCAGCAGGCATTCAGTGCAGACTGGACCAGGCAGTGTGCTGGGCCAGGTGGGCCTGGTGGGCCTGGTGGGGCAGACAGAGCTCCTACCCTCATGGAACTTGCCGTCTGGGGAGCAAACAAGTAGGGAACAAATGTGAAAATCACAGCCACCAGATTGTGAAGGAATAAATGAGCTGCCTGTAAAGAGCCTGGTGGAGCAATTAGCGTTCCAATGCCTCCTCCTCCCCATTCCTCTCACACCACCACTGCCTTGTTTCAGCCACAGTTTCTGAAGGGCATAGCCCAGTTGGTATCCTACCACTTCCTTTTCACACTTGAATGTATATACCATCCCCTGACATGGCTATTAAAAATACAGTCAACGGAGACCAAGGTGATGTGGCCTCCAAACTGCATTTTAACCTTCTAGGAAATTTTGATGCACAAGTCACCAAACCACATCCTAGGCAGCCCTGACTTAGAGAATTAGCTTTATTGTCTCCCTGTTTAATAATATGTCATAAAGACATTGTAAGGTTATGTCATTCTGAATAAATTATGCTCTCCTTGGAAAGCATTTAATCTAGGACTTTTGCCTCACATTAATGGTGTTAATGACTACAATCTAATCATACTAGGTTCTAAATCTTAACTCACCCTCCCTGAGGATAGTCTTTGTTGTCTAGTAGCCTTATTGCAAAAAATGCTGGAAGAATTTTAAAATGCTATCAATTTTGAGGACTAAAATGTAAGGAATAGCAAGAGAGCCACAACCAAAAACAATGACTACAGGGGGCCTTCCTGACACTGAGAACAGCAACCAACAGATGGGGCTGCAATTATCAAGCCATGTGGATTCAAATATGAACACAATTTCACTTTCTTAACATCATTATGCTAAGTCAAAGAATTCTGAATTATGGCATTTAGTTGTGTTCTGTGCTAAGGTCATAGACCCACAAAAACCCTCCTCCATAAATAGTTAGAAGGCAAGTTAGATATTATAAGCGCACTTTGTTTTATTATACTTTTTTTTCTTGCATTTTACAGATGTATTTTTTACAGCTTGAAGGTCCCTGGCAACCCTGCCTGGAATAAGTCTACTGGCCCCATTTTTTTCCAAGAGCATGAGCTCACTTCACGTCTCTGTGTCATGTTTTTGTACTTTTTGTGATCTCAACTTTTTCATTATTTCATGTGTTATGATGACCTATGATCAATGATCCTTGATGTCACCACTTTTAATTGTTCTGAGTAGCCACAAACTGCACCCATGTAAGACCGCAATCTTAATCCATACCTGTGTGTTCCAACGGTTCCGATGCCTGGCTGTCCCCCTCACCTGCCATCTTCGCAGCCCTCCCTATTTCCTGAGATTCAATAATATTGAATTTAGGCTGATTAATAACTCTCCAATGGTCATTAGATGGTCAAGTAAAAGCAAAAGTCACACATCTCTGACTTCACGAGGAAGGTGTGTCAGAGGCAAGATAGAAAGTTCAGCCTACTGAACCATTAGCAGGTGGCAAACCCAAAGGAAAAGTTCCGGAAGGAAACTGGAGGTGCTGCTCCCATGAACACACAAGCCATACGGAACAATAACAACCTCGTTGCTGGTATGGATGAAGCTTTATTGGTCTGGGTGGCATCAAACTAACCACAACATTCCCGTAAGCCATAGCACAATTCAGAGCTAAGCTATTCTCTTCAATTCCATAAAGGCTGACACAGGTGAGGAAGCTTCTGCAAAAGAGAAGCTGGAAGCTCGTAAAGGTTGGTGCATGAAGTTAACAAAAAAAGCTATTTCTCTAACAGGCAAGTGCAAGGCGGAGCAGCAGGTGTGGACATAACGGCTGCAGCCCATTGTCCAGATCCAGGTCAAGCCGAGACCACTGATGAAGGTGACTATGTCAAACAACAGATTTTCAGTGTAGACAAAACAGCCTTCTACTGGCAGAGATGCCATCTAGGACTTTCACAGGTAGAGAGCAGAAGCCAATGTCTGCTTTGAAAGCTTTGAAGGACTGGTTACCTCTTTTGTTATGGGCTAGTGCAGCCAGTAGCCTTAAGTTGAAGCCAATGCTCATTTATAGATAAAAAATTTCAGCAATATTAAGAATTATGAAACTCTTTGTATAAGTAGGATACAATCATAATATCCCAAACCTAGAGATTAACCCCATGTTGTAAAGTTTTTTAAGAAGTGCTTGGGGGTGGCGCCTGTGGCTCAAAGGAGTAGGGTGCTGGCCCCATATGCCAGAGGTGGTGGGTTCAAACCCAGCCCCAGCCAAAAACTGCAAACAAAAAATAATAAAAATAAAAAATAAAAGCTAAAATTACTTTTAAAAAAGTGCTTGTTTTTTGTTTGTTTGTTTGTTTGTTTTTTGCCCTCATAATACTTTTTTCCACAAGTCAAATAGCCTTGGTGTCATTCTGTAACATTAAGAGTTTAAGCGCTAATTTATTTTTATCATTCAGATAACTAATTGTACCTCAATGTAATTATCAAAAAGTTTGACCACATTTTTATGTATTTAAAAGCCATTTGTAATACCTGTTTGGTGAGGTGTCTATTCATATCCTTACCTGTTGTTATATAGTATTTTTGTTGATTTATCAATTTATAGTATTCCTCTACGGAGTAATAATTATCCTTTTGTCTATAATTTACAATTTTGCAGCCTGTCATTTATCTTCTAATTTTACTTACATATGTTTTGCTGTGTAGTTTTTCAAATTTTAACATAGTCATACTTATTAATATATTTTCTTTAATGAATCATGGTCTTTGTTCACACTTATGCCTTTTTCAATTCAACACTGTGTATGTGTGTATATAAAATGTATATGTACGTATATATGAATGCATATATGTGAAAATAATGTACAAATATGTATATATATTTACATATGACTATGTTTGAAATGTATGTGTTAAAAAATGTTCATAATTTCTCCCAGTAACTTTAAAGTTTCACTTTTTAACTTTTAAATCTGATTCATCCAGAGTTTATTTTCATTTAAAGTACAAAATGTGCATATTCTTCATTTTTTAAATACATTGATATCCTGTTTTCTCAACACCAATTACCATTTACTGAATAATCTTTCTTAACCCACTGATTTGAAATGCCAAGTTTTATCATATATTTCAAACTACCCTATTTTAACAATTGTAACTTTTTAATGCATATTAGAATGTCATCACCATTATTTTTTCCTCAAAGCTTGTGCTTCTTAGTTCTTCTATATAAATTTTCAAATAGGCTTGTCTGATTTTTTAAAGTTGCTATTTTATTGAAATTGCACTAAATGTGTAATTTATGTTTAATTATATAATGTAGGGAGAACTGACATTTTTGCATTATTAAATACTCTTATCTAAGAATAAAGTACCAATTTCCATTTATCCTCCTCTAGTCCCTCCACTGTCTCATAATTATTATAAATGACTTTTATAGATTATTTCAACCAAAATCCAAATAAAGTCCGGGCATTGTAATTTGTAGCTATGCCCCTCAAATCCCTTTCGCACCATCTGTCTCCCTGTTTCTCTGGCCCTGCTGCCCTTTATTCCTACATTTTATTTGTTGAGGCTGAATCAGTTTTCCTGTGGATTTCCCCACCATCTGGATGCTCCTGGTCGGACCCTCCCGGTGTGTGCGTTAATGTCCCCTTATTTTGGTAAAAACACTCAATAAATGATGACGTATTATAGCCCTTTTTTGTACCTCTATCTCAGCAGCACTTTAAGTTTTATACAGATGTTCCTGATTTGTTTATTTGCGTATTCCTAGGGTTTCAATAATATAACCTCTGTTGGGGGATATTTTGGAGTATTTATCAAAACTAAAACTGCTTATGTCCTTTGATCCAGCCACAATTTAACTTGTAGCAATTCCTCCTGCAGGTGATTTGCACACCTGTAAAATGATATGTTTCTGAAATTAATCATTATGGACTCGTTGTAAAGGCAAAGTTTACAATAACCTAAATTCCCATTGGTAGGAGACTAGTTAAATAACTCAGAGCATATCCATACAGTGAAATGCTGTGAAAATACTGATTAAAAAAAATGAGGAAGTGCTTTATGTAATGAATTGGAAATATTCTCCAACATACATCGTTAAAGGAAAAAATGAGAGTATAACCAGTGTGTGTAGAATGCATGTTTTTATTTCTGTAAGTAAAAGGGTAAAGTATATGCCGTGTACACATAAGATATCTCTGGAAGATAACATTGGTTGGTTCCACCAGGGACACTGGCTGGCCGGGACCCCAGGGAGTGTGGAAGAGACCACCCTCACATCACACCATCTTATACTCTTTCAATATTATACTCAGTGAGTGTTTTACCTATTTAACTTTAAAAGTTTAAGTGCTGTAATTAATTAAGTGGTACATTAAGATACCAAGTAATATATTTTATATGCAAAACCTGTTGTACAATTATTTGGCATAATTATGTGAGAGGCAGTGAGATTTCATCTAAACATTAAGGGATACCGCACCAAGTAAGCCCATCTAAAAGCGAGATGGACAGCTTTCAGCATCTTGTATAGGATTTCCTGCAGGCAGCTAACAGGAGGGGACAGATGCCCTCTGGATCCCAGGCTACATGGACAGATGGAATGGTAAAATTGCGTGGCCTTTAAAGCCTTCAGACAAGTTCAGGTCCCCTCTCCACTCCTTAATAATCTGTGTGAACAAAAGGGAACATTTCTACACTGCTGGTGGGAATGCAAACTAATACGTTCCTTTTGAAAGAGTGTTTGGAGAACACATAGAGATCTAAAAATAGATCTAAAATCGCTCCTATAATTCCTCTACTAGGTATATACCCAGAAGACCAAAAATCATATTATAACAAAGCTATTTGTGCCAGAATATTTATTGCACCCCAATTCATAATTGCTAAGTCATGGAAGAAGCCCAAGTGCCCATCGACCCATGAATGGATTAATAATTGTGGTATATGTGTGCTATGGAATATTATGCAGCCTTAAAGAAAGATGGAGATTTTACCTCTTTCATGTTGACATGGATGGAGCTGGAACATATTCTTCTTAGCAAAGTATCTCAAGAATGGAAGAAAAAGTATCCAATGTACTCAGCCCTACTATGAAACCAATTTATAGCTTTCATATAAAGGCTTTAACCCACTTATAGCACAAGAATATGGGGAAAGGGGCAAAGGAGGGGAGGGGATGGGGGAGGTTGGGTGTAGGGAGAGTAATTGGTGGGACCACACCTACAGTGCATATTAGAAGGGTACAGGTGAAACTTACTAAATGTAGAATATAAAGATCTTAACACAATAACTAAGAAAATGCCATGAAGGCTATGTTAACCTGTTTGATGAAAATATTTCAAATTGTATATAAAACCAGCACATTGTACCCCATGATTGATTTAATGTACACAGCTATAATTTAATTAAAAAAAATAAAATAATCTATGTGAACACAAAATATCTTAAGCTTAATAAGCTTCAGTTTCTTAGCCCACAGAAGAGGTTGCCTACACCTACCTGAGGACTTATTATGGAGATTAGCAATAATTTACATGATGGTCCATTAAATTAGTCTTCCAGCTCTAGAATTCCATGAATTAATGGTTCTGGGGGAGAAAATTGAGTGCAAAGTATATATTTTATGGGAAGAAGTTCTCTTTTCATTTTGAAACTTGGACATTTCTAACATATTCCCGAGTTTTATGAACTGCCTGGATCTTCTAGCTCACATGTGGAATCTACATGCTGTACTGGAAGTGAGAAAGTGACAGTGTGTCCCATCCTGTCTGGCACAGATCGCAAGTTGAGCTTTTATTTTCATTATTTTTCTTCCTGGGATGATAAAACTGCACATTTAAATATAGGTCTGTCAGGTCTGTTACAGAGTGACATCTTTCACATGGAGGTCTGCCCGACATCCAGTCACTCTCTGCACAGCCAATTATCTGTATTTCTTTTTAAGTAGAGACACCTGTTTCATTTTATTATCATTTACTTATAGACAAGTCTTATCTGCATGATAGGCTCTGACTCCTGTCTTGGGGTCATTAAAAATCTCTGAAGTTTCTCTGACACAACTAACTTTAACTTTCAGGAATGCTTAAGACGTGTAAGAAACAACATAAAAGCTAAAAAGAAAAATCCTGTCTTCCCGAGACCCTCCAGCACTTACCTAGGGGAAGTGATGCAGCTTGACACCGTGCCGGGGACGTGAGTGCAGGTGCAAGTACCTCGTGTAAGAGCCATGAAGTTTCCCTCCATTCCACCCATCCAAAGAGGAGAAAAGCTTTCAGCTGCTGTGTGGGCAGCTGGACGAAGGACACTTGCTGTCAGTCAGGACTGCTAAGTTTGGATTTAATTCAGAAGAAAATAATTAAATCCATTTCTCTCCGGACCTCAGAAAATCACAGTGGTCAGTTACTAACTGTGTGCCTTGGGGGAAGTGCAATACTCCCCCCCAACTTTTTTTTCTCACCTTCCCAGCATTAACAGTAGCCGACTTTCTTGAGGCATTTTGTACATGCTCCTGGAGCTGCTACTGAATTGTGAACGTTGTTCTGAAAATTACAAGGCAGTGTAACCAGAATACCCGCATAGTGCCTTTTTATATCCACTCAGGTTTTACTTGTTTGCCCACACTCTCAATACAATTACAAGTTGCCTTTTCAGTCATTGGCAGTGATGAGCAGAACAGGAAACCAAAGTCTCTTTGAGAAACCCCCTTTTACAACATGTGTGGCAGGTTTATAAAAGAGAGTTAACAGAAGGATATTTTCAGGTACCATTCCATGACATTAGTCAATGTCTGAGAAATTTTTTTCATTTTAAGGTTGTGGGAGCTTTAAAAAAAACAAAGCAGTGAAGTTATTTTTTGACATATCCTTTCTTACTTTCACTTTCTCCACAGTTTGTAGTACTGAAAAAGACTATTTAAAGTAATGTGTGTAACTTAATTTCCCCAGGGCAAAGTAAGTGTGAGCCACAAGTATTTTTGTGATTAAGAAAGAGCGACTTAGGGGTGGTACCTGTGACTCAAAGGAGTAGGGTGCTGGCCCCATATAGCAGAGGTGGTAGGTTCAAACCCAGCCCCAGCCAAAAAAATTGAGAAAAAAAAAAAAAAAGAAACAGCCACTCAATTTGGATTGATGTCTATATCAGTGAGACTTCCTTCTGTCAATTTCTAACATTTCTAGAACAAAGTGAAAAGAGTTCTTAAAAGAAACAATAATATGGGCAGCGCCTGTGGCTGAAAGGAATAAGGCACCGGCCCCATATGCTGGAGGTGGTAGGTTCAAACCTATCCCCAGCAAAAAGAAAAATTGGAAAAAATAAAAAAAGAAAGAAACCATAATAAAGAATTTTTTGTAGGTTTCTAAATTAGCATGCATTTTTTAAAACCGTCCAAACAACAATATGAAATATAAAGTAGCATAGCAAAATAACAATTTGGCCCACAGCAAATGCTCAGTAGTAGGTTGAAGCATCTGAGGTTGGCAATATTTGAACACTTCCACTTATGGGATTGACAGTTTCCCAAGATCCAAGTTAATATTAACGTCCTTCCTTATTTACACATGTGTCAATATCCCAGGGCCCTCAGATCTTGGGGGCATTATAGTTATTAGCCCAGACAAGGAGGTAGCTTCGAGTGGCGTTTGCATATAGTGGGACAACGTGTACCTGTAGACGGAGACAGCCCTAAGGCCCAGGAGAGTCGGGGATGTCCTCCATCATCTTGTGAAATAAAGCCAGAAGTTAATGCTAAAAAGCAAAATAACAATAGCTGTGAGGCTGACACTGTAGTGGCGAGTGACAGAAAATCCAAAAAGGAAAAGAAGCATACAGTGGAAGAATAATCGCAGTGTGATTTGGTCCGAGCCCTTGGATGTCCTTGGTCAGGGCTCCTACAGTGCTGTCCTCTCCGGGGACAGCATCATATTACAATAGTGCATTTGCAGTTGTTACTGAACATCATCAAGATAAGTTTAAAACTGTCTTTGAATACTGTAAAAGTCTATGAAATTTTTTTTTCTTTAATTAACTACTCTAGAATGTTTATCTCCCTCCCTAGCCCTTCCGGATACATCCAAGTGCCACTTGAATGCCTGTGAAAGGCTGAAGGACGAATGGGGCTACAGCTCCCTTCATGAGCTAAATAACTGGGCAGTGACCTTACATCTGGGTAGTTGTAGATTTTCAGGGACACGGCCAATTTTTAAAAGCTTTGTTGCACAATGTTTTAATAATAACAATTTAAAAATCCAAGATTTTTAAAATTTTGAATCAAAAATCGAATATCCCGTTATACAGTTTAGATTTAACACAAGAAGGAAAATGTCCCAACGCCAGACTGCTCGTGTCAACCCCGTTCTTTCCGTGATCTCTAACCCCCAGCACAAGGTGTGGCACGTAGTTGGCACCAAGGGAATGAAATTGTAGGTGTTGTGTTCATGTTTTAGTATTTCTTTAGTTCATTAAACATCTTTTCAGTGCAGGAGATTGTGAAAATGTTTGCTTTTTCTCTCCTACAAAATGAGGGGTCAGGCAAGGTGTTTGCAGCAGGAACATTACACAGTCTTGTTATTAGACAAGCCCACTGTCTAGGGACGAGATCAATCAGCAGGGCTTTCGTCAAACATTAACGGGTGAGTTAAGACTATTATTGCCTGGCTTGGTTCCACAGCCATTTTGGGCCACAGACAGCCTAGTGGATGATGACGTGTTGGCCTCTCTCTGGAACTGCTGGCTGAATTTTGTCTTGGGGTTCATGTTCCCTTGGTTTGGGTCTCCTGACAGGAATCTGGAGGAAGTTATTCATTGGCAAGTACAAATTCTCCCCAGTTGTGCCAAGGAAAATTACTCATTACCATTTTATGGAGAGCACATGCCCCAGGACGGCTGGGGACCTGCCAGATCACTAGGTTCTGTTGGCATCAATTGGTTTTACTTTCTCCAATAATCACCTCCTTTAGCCAAAAGACTTTGGAATTCCAAATGAAGCCTGTTTATCATTTTAGACTTCTTGAAGAAAGAGAGTTTGTTTTTAAATAAAAACATCATAGCTAAGAAACGTGTTTTGTGGGGTTCATGATGCTGATTGTCCTCTATTTTTGTTGTAAACACTTGTCTTATGGTTATCTGGCCAAGAGCCAATATTATGAAAAGTAGATTTCCTTGGCTTACTTTTAGCCCTGAACTGTCTAGTCACAAGCCACACGTGCTATTTAAATTAATTAAAACTAAATAAAATTGAAAACCCATTCCCTCTGTTGCACTAGCCACATACAGGTGTCCGATGGGCACGAGTGGCCCCTGACGCCCACACTGGGTGATCGTACTTGGGGAACATTCCTGCCATTACAGAAGTTTGTATGGGCTCTTGCATTGACAAAGGCTCACTCCTTGACCAAGTTGGAGTCAGACTCTTCTGAGCCCTCTTATCAACTAGGCGCTGACCCTGGACTCTGCCCTTGGCCTGCTTAGTTCAACTGTAGTGAGAATCGGCTGGGTGAGTTTAGTGAGAACACCCCACTTTCCATACCTGGTCAGATTCCTCGTACCCCACCCTCCATGAGGTATCACCCTGGCCTGCCTTCCCCGAGAATCCTGCCACCGCAGTAAGGGCAGAACCCCCCTCACTCCTGCTGTAGCTCCTTAGGGATTTTCTACCTACCCTTTCTCTTGGCTGTCCTCACATCAGAGTTACGCCTGGTCTCTCTGCACTCCTGCAAAGCCTCCATCCCAGCAATCCCTCTTGAAATAAGTCTTTTTTGCTGTCTTTCAACAAATGTTAAAATTTTATCAGAATTATTTTAACTTTTAAAAGGACATAAGGTAATTGAGTATTTTTAACTTTTTATGGCCTAAGATGGAAAAAGGATTGACCAGCAATTTTTTTTTATTCAATGTCTATCTATTGAGTCGAAACAATTTCACAGAGGGTACTATAGTTGTAACATCCTCTTGGAGGCCTAGAGCTCCCATCTCCCACCCGACGGGTGATGGTATGGCCCAGGGTGGCTCTTGGGAAAACTCAAAAGCTCCTCATGAGCCTTAGGCACTGCCAAAGATAGGGGGCTTCTCTGAGTCACAGTGCTTCTTCCCTTCAGTCAGCCTTCTCTCAGTGCTGACAAATTCGGGCTTAATACAGCGAATATATATCAATGCACTTTAGAAATTCTGGAGAGCTTTGAAAACCGGAGTGTTCGGAAACAACTGAGGGAATACTCAGGGCAAAACTCACTAGGATTTCCAGAGCTGGGCTTCTGCTGTGGCCTGAATGTGCCTCCACCGTTTGTCTGTGAGAACTTGGCTGCCAGCGCTGGTGTGAAGAGGCTTTGGCAGGTGCGGCTTTAGAGACGTAAGTGGGCATCAGCGCTCTGTCTTCACGAGTGGATTAACGCTGTTATCTGGGAGCGGGTTGGTTACTGCAGAAGTCTGGCCTCCTTTTCTTCTCTGTCTCACCCTCTCGTGCCTTTTGCACTCCACCCTTCCACAAAGGGGTGGCTGGAGCCGTGCCCTGGGGACTTCCCAACTTCTAGAACTGTGAGCCTAATAAACGTCTTACCTTTATAAATTACCCAGTCTATGATATTCTATTATAGGAAAATAAAATGACTAAGACAATTTCTTAGTCCCTAAATGAGCAGGTGACTGGGTTCAACTTTCCCTCCGGATATCTGCAAATGCCTAAGAACAGTGCACACAGCACAGCCAGGTCAGTGTCGGTTGCTGCGTGATCAGTAATTGCAGGCTGCAGAGCTTTGCCAAATCATTTTGGGGTATCACTGGTATAGTGGTAATTCAACCAAAAATTAAGAAACATTTAGTGATGAGGAAAGACAAAATAGCTGGGCATTTTGTCTCTCCTCATCAGGAAAATAGGTGAGCGCCTGTAGTCCCAGCTATTCGGGAGGCTGAGGCAAAAGAATGGCCTAAGCCCAAGAGCTGGAGGTTGCTGTGAGCTGTGATGGCACAACACTCTACCAAGGGCAATAAAGTGAGACTCTGTCTCTGAAAAAAAAAGATAAACTTTCCAGTACCTTCCTGCTGTTATTACTGGATTATGCTTTGAAAATAAATATCTTTTAAAATAAAAAATTTCTGGCTTTAAAGATTTAAAAAATCCATAAAAGCATAATTATTTTTTAAAAGGTTATAGTCTTAATTCTCATACAGATACAAAATGAACACATGTCAAAGGTTTTGTTTAGTTTATGAATTTGTGAGAGAAAAAGTGAGCTGTTATAACCCATTCAGGAGAGAATCCAAAGAGCAGACGAATATACAAGCCTATCAGAAATAACAAAGTAGGAAATACATTTGCTTAATATTTGCAAAACTAGTCCACAGGGTCACCATCCACCTTCTGGGGACGTTGTGCACTTTCGTGGACAGGGATGATTTGTATCACTGTCGGTTTTCCACAAGTTCGAGAGATGTAAAATTGTTCAAAGAAAGGCTCAAACCCACAGAGTTAGATAACCTGCAAATGTGTTTTAGATAATACGGAGTTTTCACTGAACACACCCAGTGATCCTCTTGGCCTATTCTCAAGCCTTTCGTAATTTTTTCGTGGTAGATTAAGTCATCACAAGGTACTTTCTCCAGGCTTCTGCCCTTCTGGTTTTCTGGGCCATTTCCCCGAGTCCACCTTACCTGATGGATACCAGAGGAACTTTCTTGATTCAAGAGTGCAGAAAAAAGAACATAAACTTGTCTCCTCCTAAAAACTGAAGGTTCAGGGTGTGTGGAAGGACTCACCGCAAGCAGGGGAGCTGGAAGGAGAGGCAAAAGAAAGAGAAAAGGGAAAAAGATCAAATCATTACCATCGCAATTGCATTGATATGAGATTACAGAATTAAAACTCTTTGCAGACCCTTATTTCCTTGGTTCTGGCCCATTAGCTTTAAGTGATATCTTAATTTAATAACAGCTTTTTATGGGAGAAAGGTAATTTATAAAGAAAAAATGTGCTTCTTAAAGAGAAAACAATAGTGGAGTATATTTATTATACAATGGCATACTATCCTTTGAGTAAAAATCTGAACTTTCTTTTTTTTTTTTTTTTTTTTTTGCTGTTTTGGCCGGGGCTGGCATCCTACTCCTTGAGCCACAGGCGCCACCCCAAATCTGAACTTTCTTAACACACTTCTGAATCACTTTGGCCATCATGTGTCATATACCTGACATAATACATTCATGATACATTTTCTGATTGAAATCTTTTTAATGCCTTAGTGTTTGAAATTAAGGCATTTCAAAGAATGCTGGGATATTCTCCCCAATTCCATTTGCTAACTGGGGTAGTGTGCCTCATTCCCCTACCCACCACACACACTCCAATTTAATTATATTGGAGGTTCTGCAGCTAATTTTGAAAGTTAGCAGGAAGCCTTTGACAGCTTAGCGCCTGAGCAAGAGTCCTCAGCATAACATTCGTGGGTTCTTCACCTTCCCTAGCTTTGAAAACACTGATTTATTCTGAAAGATTTGGCAGTTTCCTCTGCCTTTGACTATGCAGCTTGGCCTCCTGCAGACGGCCCTTCAGAGCATCCCAAGGACAGAGGACGCGTCTGCCCACAGCTCTACCTGCCTGCACATGTGTCTTCCGCTCTGGGGTCCCTGGTGAAGTTCTGGGTTGTTGTTTGACCAGGAGATCACCATGTGGTGGACACCTGCATCACTCAGAGGAAGGGAGATTCTCAGGGGCCCTTTTGTTCCCTCTGCACACATGGCACTTTCCCGGCTCAGGGCTGCCATCACTGTACCATCCCATGGAGGACAACCCCTTTTAGGGGAAAACTGAGCAGGGAGAGGCAGCCACCTTTCGAGATGTCAAGTGAGGAACAAAGACCAACATGCAAGCTGAAGTCCACACTTTCCCAGACCAGGACACGTGCCTGGAGCCCACGGCCGAGCCATGGCTTCCCGCTCTGGGCAGGAATTAGCTGGTCTTTGGAAACTGATTTGAAGATCTATCCCAATTGCAGAAAAGTCAGAGGCGGGGCGAGGAGGAGCAGTGTGCATGTCACAGCCGAGGAAATTAGCTGAACTACAGATGGTTTCAGAAGGTTGTGGGGGGTTTTTTGGGTTTTTTTGCAGATTCTTTAAAAACTTCCCAGCTCTTCATTGCTGCTGATCTAACTTAAGCCGTTCTCTTAGTAAGTCAGGAAATAAAGACCTGGAGACTTCAACTTGCTCCAAATGTCGCCCAAGGAGCTGGTATAAACCGGAGTTAGAGCAGCGGCTTCCAACCTCCAGTTTTCCAAAGACCCACGGAGTGTTTTCACTACTCGATGGCAAAATGAAAAAAAGCAGTCAATTTTCATGACTGCACATATATCCAGTTGAAGGAACTGTTTTATTTACATGATAAAATATTCATCCTTTTATGGGATGGTAAGAGGCATTATTTCTGTTATTTCCCCCCCATGTCAATGTATTGATAAAATAAAAATTTAGCAACCCTATTTTGTTTCCCTCAATTAAAAGAATTACTAGTCTTTTACATGCAAAAGGGTGAGAATTAACAGTCAGAGGACTTTTGTCACAGTGCTCCTTCCTTATTCCAATGACGTTGTTGTCTTTGCTGTCGCTAATGGCCCCCTTCGTGAATTTTTCTGAGCTGCTAAAGAGCAGCTCCCTTTTTTTCTCAACTCACAATTATAGGTGATTTTTTTATTTCAAATAATTGGGTCATTAAAACAACAAGACTCATGTATGCATAATCAGTCGTCTTATAAGTATCATTAACTATCAGGAAACCTAAAAAAAAAAAAAAAACTGTCCTTTTTATAAAGCTGACTTTTAGTTTTGTGGTTTCTCAGACCTCAGTCCCAAGATGTAGTCCCCTGGCCTGTTTGATTGAAGTGCTTTGTGGAGCAGTGCACACAGGCACACACACAAGCACACACAGACAC
Organism: Perodicticus potto; assembly: GCA_963574655.1. NCBI lineage: Eukaryota > Metazoa > Chordata > Mammalia > Primates > Lorisidae > Perodicticus > Perodicticus potto. Next base: position 15,409 of record CAUYRH010141280.1, read on the forward strand.
ACACAGACACGTGCATTCAACCACACTAGCTGGCAAGGTGCAGAACAGCAAGAATAAGGGTCACCTAATTCGCAATGTGGCTAAACCACTTCTGCTTTCCCACCACCACAGCACTATCTGCTGCTATTCTGGTACCTCAGCCCTTGTTGTTTTTATGTTTTTGTGTAAAGCATTTTATTCAGTAGCTTGAAAATAATAAATCTCCAGAGTAATGCTTCATGTGACAGTAGCCCATTTGAGACTGTGGCGATTATTATGATGGATAGTGGCGCCTGGCATGTTGGAGACTGATTTTAACACAGGAATGTTTGGGTGCCCTGTTCTGTGCTTGTCCGAAGTGACACGCTCCTCAGCGCACCATGCGCCCAGCCACTGCGTTGTCCCAGCGTCGGCTCTGATGCCACTTTGTCGAGCTGGTCTCACACGCCGTGAGAAGACACTTTATCATAAAGGGAATAAAAAATGAAATGAGCTGTTACCTCAGATTACATTAGCTTTGAGAATTCAGAAGCTACTCTTGCTGTTCCTTTTGAAGCAGTGCTGTGAGCGTTTACCTCTCGTGCTGTGCTAATTTAGCAAATATTTACCTAGTATTGGCCACTGACTCCATGTAATGCATTAGGTGCCCCTTCTGATTATCATAAGATGTACAAGATGGACAGTCTTCTGTTTTTGCCCTAGAAAAGCCTAAGAAAAGGGAGGATCCATGTACAGAATGACCAGTAATAGAGAGAAGTCGGGTACGGGGTACATGTCACCAGAGAGGTCGAGATAAAAACATGCCAAGATTTCAGAGGAGGGAAAGTTGCTGTTTTAAACGAAACATCAGGAAAATATTCATGAAGAAGATGGAACAGAATCTTGGGCAGGGGGTAGGATTTGAACATATGGAACTGGGCTGGGGTAGTTTCAGAAAGAGAACTATAGGCTGGGCATGATGGTTCACACCTGTAATCCCGGCATTCTGGGAGGCCAAGCTGGGAGGATTGCTTGAGCTCAGGAGTTCAAGACCAGCCTGAGCAAAACGAGACCTCGTCTCTACTAAGAAAAGGAAAACTAGCCAGGGGTGCTGTATACCTATAATCCTAGCTACTTGGCTTCTTGGGAAACTGAGCCAAGAGAATCACTTGAGCCCAAGAGTTTGAGGTTGCTGTGAGCTATGACACCATGGCACTCTACCCAGGGTGACAGAGTGAGACTCCTATCTCAAGAAAAAAAAAAAAGAAAGAAAGAGAATGAGAACTATATAAGCCATCAGTAGGGGAGGGAAATTCTGGGGCATGTGGTGCAAAAGGCTGTCTGACCAGAGTTGCAGGATCTATGGAGGCAAGTTATGGATAAGGGGATTTGACATTTTAAGAAAAAAGACTGGGTTTGATTGAGCCACCTTGAACTCAAAGTCCTGGCAAGAATAAAAGAGCAAATACCCAAGAACTATCATGTCAGAAATTAAGGCAGAAATACAACCAGAGCTGGGGTTTTACTTGCTGGGGAGTACTCTTAATAAGGATAAGATATGAAGTAATTTTGTCTTGAGAGTGCAGCAGTGGGTGTGAGAAGTGTACCATGGAGAGGAGAGAGGGCAGGGCTGGTTGCACAGAGAGCACAGGGTCTCAGAGCAGGAAACAAGGAGGCCGACTGAGCTCACACCTGTAATCCTGGCATGTGGGGAGGCCAAGGCAGGAGGATTCCTGGATCTGGGACCAGCCTGGACAACACAGTAAGACCCCATCTCTAAAATACATAAGAAAAATTAGCTGGGTATGTTGGTACAAGCCTGTAGTACCAGCTACTCGGGAGGTTGATACTCAGGAGTTCAAGGCCATAATGAGCCATGAGCACAGCCCTGCCCTTTAGCCTGAGTAACAAGAGCAAAACTCTGCCTTTGGAAGAAAAAAATCTGAAATGGTGTCAAAAAATAAGAATAAAAAAGGAACAGAGGAAGGAAATCCCCATGACAGAAGTTCCACAAAGATATCAATATATATAAAGGCAGGTTCTTATACTCAAGGAACTCACATCATTGTACCAAAAAAACCATCCCTGACAACAATCCCCAAACACTTCGGAGTGTTGAGAGGCAGAGGAGGTGGGGGGAGCCTGCTACCAGGTCAGAAAGGGTGAAACAGACCAACACAGGTAATTTGCTGGCAAACTGGAAATCTTGCCTTCAGAAGGAGGGAAGAGAAACAGGTGTGTGTCCAGAGCAGAGATCTTCCAGTCCGAGACTGCCCCGACATGCCCTGCTCCCACCGCTCACGGCCATACAGCCCCCAATTCCTTGTTGCTGGTGGCCATGGAGGAGCCTCCCCCACAGATGGATGGTTCTCTTCCCTGCGTCCTCGCACCCCAAAGATGCATCAGGACTGCTGACACCTCTGTTTTCCCCTGTAAAGGGAACAGAACTGCAGGTCCCTCAGATACACTTCTTTCTCTTCTGGACCCTTTGTGGGACACCAGGCATTCCTAACCAGAGATCAGTGAATAGAATTTCCTGATTCTCAGGTGCATGCATATTTATAAAGGGGTGATTTCCTCTTCTGATTCTCTTTTGGTTTTTTTAAGAGCTGCAGTAGGACTTACTCTGGCACAGTGAGGTGAGCTCCCTGAGTGCAGAACCTGCCTTTGTGTTCCTGATGTCTTCATGGATCTACCACCAGGCTGGGCAGGATGAATGGCTGATGTGCTGCACGACGTGGCCCAATGGGGATGAGAACCTGGTCATTTTGTTTCGATAGCCTCCTGCCTAACTTAGGAACTCTACATACCTAGGAGACATATTTTCTCATAATGATGCCCTCTGAGTGCTTCACACACTCTCTCATTTGTTTCTTTAAATAATTTTGTACAGCAGGGATTAGAATTTTCATCTGACAAATGAGGAAGCTAAGGTGGAGAGAATACACATGACTTGCTGAAGATCAAACGGCAAATGGGACCTGAGACTTAACTGCAAGCCTCATTCCCAAGTCCTACATCTTCCCTCTTGTTCAGAGAGGTAGAGGCAGTTTTCTCAGTGGTACAGCCTTTGTAAGGATGATTTGGGCTCCAGTCCTAGATTTAGCACTTCTGTATGACCTTGGGCAGGCTTCTAACCTCCATGAGCCCACATTTCAATTTCTAAAATGGAGACAGAGTATTTACTCATAGGGTGATTGCAAAGCTTAAGTAAGACAGTCCTTATAAGTTCTTAGCTATTAATATTATCCCACTGTATATTCATTTGTAATAATAATGCCTATTAACATATATAGGCAGAAAACCAATGTTAAAGGCAGATAAGCCTTTAAATGGCTCCATTTTATGAAGGCAAGTTTGAAGTCTTGTGTGAGTTAGAAAGGAAAAAACCTGGATAGAACTCCGTATGTGGCTAAAGGTCTGGTCACATAGAAGAGATTAAAGGACTGGCTTTATGGGGGCAGGCCTGCAAGCAGGTACCTGTATATCTCAGGAATTTCCAGACTACTCCCTAAAGATAAATGACTGCCTCCAGATGGTCTGTTAAAGGTCAAGCATTCAAACAGCTTATTTCCCCAGAACCTTGTTTTGTGGTTTTGTTTTTGATTACTTAGCGTAAAAATAGCTTTAGATAATGTTAGTGGAGTGGTTATCGCTTAATCTGTAGACCCTTAGGCGCCAGGCAGTGAGAGGCCTGGGGCTAAGGTTTAAGTCATATGTTTATTAATTAGATGTGTGTAGTATTTCCTACATAAGCTTTTGTAGAAAAACTAAGTTGCTACATGCCGTGAGAGAGCTACAGCCTTCCTTATTCGCCATACAATTTCATTGCAGGTCTTAATCTCTGTGGCACCACACCACGCAACGTTCACACAACAAACATAATAGATTTGACCTTACTTTCTAGAATGCGTATAGCCAATAGGTTAGTTTTTTATATAAGTAAAATGTTTGTATTAGCCTACAATTTGATATTCATGTCAAATGCATCTGTTTCCAAATAGTTGTGTTATGGACTGGCAGGTCTAACCATGATACGGAGAATTTAATTTTTTGGTTTTACACAGTCACTGGGTTGCTTAGCAATTGGGATACATCTGGAGAAAGGAGCGATGAGGCAGTTTTAGCCCAGTGTGCCCACAGAGTGTATTTACATGAACCCAGATAGTACCCTGCACATCTGGGCTACTGCTTCTGGGCTACACATCTTTGTACCGTGTTGCTCTACTGAACACCTCGGGCAACTGTAATACAACAGCCAGTATTTGTGAATCTAAATGTATCTAAACATAAAAAAGTGCAGTGAAGATAAAGTAAAAGAGGCAAAAGTGCCTAGGGCACTTACCATGAATGGAGCTCACAGGACTGGCCGTCCCTCTGGGTGAGTCAGTGAGTGAGCGAGTGTGAAGGCCTCAGACATTACCTTACTCTACTGTGGAGTTTATACACACCATGTGCTTAGGCTGCATTAAATGTGTAAAAAATATTTTTCTTTGGGCAGTGCCCATGACTCAAAGGAGTAGAGTGCCAGCCCCATATGCCAGAGGTGGCCGGTTCAAACCCAGCCCTGGCCAAAAACTGCAAAAAAAAAAATATATATATATATATATTTTTTTTTTCATTGTTTAGTAATAAATTCACCATAGCTAACTACAATGTTTTTACTTTATAAACTTAAGATATAAACTTCTCACTTGTTTTGTATTAATGTTAGCTTAAAACACACATGGTACAGGTGTACAAAAATATTTTCTTTCTTTATGGCCTTATTCTATCAGCTGTTTTCTATTTTTTTAATTTTTATTATTTTTTACTTTTTAAACTTTTTTCTTACAAACTAAGACACGCACACAGTATCTTGGCCTGTGCAGGGTCGGCACCAACACCACAGTCTTCCACTCGCCCCCTTGAAATGTATTAAGAGCAGTAACAAGCGCCGAGCTGTGGTCTCCCAGGACATCAAGGCCTTCTTTTGAAACATCTCTTGAATGACTTGCTAGAGGCTGTTTTACAGTTTACATTTTTTATAAGCAGAGGAATACACGCTAACAATGAAGAGTAAATGCATAGGTTTACAGTACATCACACAAGCACGTGAGTAAAGATTCTGTCTTTTCCTGAGTTCCCTGGAGCCCCAACTGGAGTAAGGACACCCCCACCCCAGCTGCCTCCCAATGGTGGCTGAAGTTGATGGACTGCCAGGGCCACTGTCCCTGAAGTTGGTTCAAACAACCACTTACCAGTTTGAATAGAGGATCAGCTGTCCAGCTGCTTGCAGGAACAAAGTGGCAGATGTCTCCAGCTGGCCCACTCAACTGTCCAGACATGGCGCTGTGCCAGCTGACTCCGGGGGGGGGCGGGGTGTCTCTCATTCAGGTCTCAGTGCCCGACCACCTTAGCAGTCACGGTCAGTATTAGCAGAAGCGAGCGTCTCAGCAGCAATCTCTCAGTGGCAGTAGGGGAGGACCAATCAGGGGTCCTCTGAGCAAGAAGTGGAGCCAAGGGACGAGCCCCCCTAACTTTTCCCCAAGCTATTTATAGACGTGATCCCCGGGCGCCTTTGACAGGGTGTGGAGACTGCTAACCACCGATGTACATTCTCCGGTGCTCCCACTAACGAGAGCGATGGTGTCAAATCCCTGCCCCAATCCCCACTGCCGAGGTATTTCTCACAGGTATCTGGTACAGAGGGATGCTTACAGCGGAAAGAGGGGTCCTGCCCCCATGCACTGCTTTGCAGGAGGCTGGGCTTCTGGGGCTCGGCTGTGCCAAGAGGCAGACATGCGACTCAGGGGATACCTGGGCACAGATAATACCTTGTCCTCCCCAAAGAACATGTGGCCTCAAGGCTACATTTGTGATTTGGTGTAAGAACCAGATGAGTCTGTAAAGTAGGAATACTTATTTAATGGGCTGGGGAACCAGCAGCCTTGGGGCCACCTCTGGCCTCCTGGATCCTTAAGTGCAGCCTTTCAACCAACTCCAAATTTTACAGACCAAATCTTGATAAAGGGATTTGTTCTGTGAAGTTTCAGTTTGGTTGGAAAGCTGCGCCTGGGGATCTGGAGGGCCTTGAGACCGCAGGGTTCTTATCCCTTTTTAAGGTAGCAAGAATTCAGCTTCATGCTCACCTTTGGCTGCCCGGAGATCGTCATTGGGAGGAGTAGCAGGCTGGTAGTAATCTGACGCGAGAAGACCAGACAATCCCTGGGTTACCTCTTCCCGCGGGCTCTGCAGCGTCAGTGAGCACAGTGGGACTTGTGACCAGTATGTGTCTGATCTCCACTCACTGCTTAGTAACCCAGCCGTAAGGTGCATTAATTTTATAAATTGTAGCAAATGAGTAACGTGGCATTTTTGAATGCGTAACTCTGCTACTTCATCTTAAACCTTATAAATCCCTTTTGGTTTTTATTATATAGAGTGGCCCTGTATTTGTCCTGGACCTACATTGTTTAGTGGAAGCTAGAATAAGTTTGAACAAAATCTCAATCAAAAATATATGAGGCAAGGCTATAAAAAATTAATAAATTAGCATCACTAAACATGAATTTTAATTCCTTGCTGTGTATGTAACTTTATATACTCTCAACCTTGTGAAGGTGGGGACAACGGCTGTTATTTCGGGGAGAATTCTAGGAATCCAGCAGTATTCGTTATTTATTTGATTATTAATTTTTAAAAGTAAACCTCCTAACATATTCTGTAATGAGACTTTTGTCAGACAGAGTACGTGTTCAACAATCTTTGGTTTGCTTTACAACTTTGCCAAGAAATAGTTCTTTATACTTTTACCTGTTGCCTCATTTCTTTGAGAAAAGTAACATGTCAATTATTATTTCTTAGGCTTCAAATTATTCCACCATGGCTTTCCTTGGACTCTTCTCTTTGCTGGCTCTACAAAGTATGGCTTTAGGCAACACTTTCCCGGGCGAAAGCTTTGCTGAGTTGTCAGTGAATATGTACAACCATCTCAGAGCCACAGGGGAGGATGAAAATATTCTCTTCTCTCCGCTGAATATTGCTCTTGCAATGGGAATGATGGAACTTGGGGCCCAAGGGTCTACCCAGAACGAGATCCGCCATTCAATGGGTTACGACAGCTTGAAAAATGGTAAGTGTGGGAGACGCAACTTCTCAGGACTTATGACTTTGACCTTTAACTCGGTTATGTTGTCTTCTTATGCTAGAGGCAACAGTCAGTTATCTCACTGAGATTGCAGGGCGAGGAGAAGGGTTAGGAAACCAAATAAAGGTCTTAGTTCTGGCTCCATTTCTGGTTGAGTCAATCTGAGGAAATTGTATCTTTCTAAAATTATTATTCAAAATAAATTCCATTGCGATATACAAAAGCGAACTTCCAGTGTAGAGGGAAAGACATGTTAATCGATTATCATACAAATAAATGAAAACTTGCAACTATGAAGCATGTTACAAAGAAAGGCAACATGGTTCTCTCATATACAAATTTTTTCTTAAAATCGGTTGTCTCATCCTTTTCTAAATAATATCCAAGAAGTTTTTTGAAATATTATCTTATTAAAATTGTATTTATTGAAGGAAATTTCTAGCCAAAAGGTATTTTATGCCCACTCTGGTGTGATATATACTTTCTATTTTAATACTTTTAATATACGTGTGAATTAACTCATTAAAAAGTTAAGAAATTGTATATTCTAATTTTCTAGTTATAAGATTTTGGCCAGGGTTGGGTTTGAACCCTCCAGCTCCAGTATATGGGGCCAGCGCCCTAGTCCTTTGAGCCACAGGTGCCACCCTAGTTATAAGATTTTATAAAAGTCTACTGAGTAAAAATTAAAGGAATATCTTGGATTTTAAACTAGATAATTTATTCTAATAATTATAAAATGGAACTGATTTAATGAAAGTAATATGAGTACCTTGAAAGAAAACAACTTAAACAAATCTCCACCTTGTGGATTCCAGAAAGATAGCAATGAAATACAAATAATATTGGTTAGTAATATTAAGCTGCAAAAAGTTAATTAAAACGTCTTGAGATAGTACACCTGTTGGAACCTCCTGTCAATGTGGAAATAAGGTGGGCTCTTTTCCCTTGGGCCCTGGTGCTGTTAACCGGCCTGTGCCCTAAGGTCTCTTCCCTTGATCATTCACTTATTTTATTCCACTAACAAATTTGTCCTTTGTCATCTTGTAGGTGAAGAATTTCCTTTCTTAGAAGATTTTTCTAACATGGTAACTGCCGAAAAGAGCCAGTACGTGATGAAAATGGCCAATTCCCTCTTTGTGCAGAACGGATTTCATGTCAATGATGAGTTTTTGAAAATGATGAAAAAATTCTTTAATGCAGAAGTGTACCACGTGGACTTCAGCCAAAATGTAGCAACGGCTGCTCACATCAATGAGTGGGTGCAGAACCACACAAACGGTACGTCACTTGGTTCCTTTTTCTCTGCTGGTTTAACTTTTTACTTCTGAAAGTACGTATTCTCTTCTTTTACATTTTGAATGTTATCTAGCGTTTAGTTGAGAATCTAATAATTATTTTGTAAAGATTATAGTGTATTTTAGAAATATTCTTTATGAATGAACATTTGAGAAAGTTAAACCTTTTGGCATATATAGAAGTCAACCCTGATAATCTGAAGTCTTTGCTGTCTGATGGGGTTCCTTTGCAGAGCAATCTTAACTACGGGATGGAATTTTGCTTGAGTCGTTTAATAAATTAGTTACTAGATAAAATGCCAGTTGGTGGATAGCTTAACAATGTAATTAATACAGACTAATAGAGTTAAACATCAGAGTTTAAGGAAGTTTCTTGCCTTTTGAACTATAGAATTTATTTGGTCATTAAAAAAATTTGTATAGGATTCATTTTTTTTTTAAGCTGCCCATTTTAAGACCAAACAAATGAAGAGGAATTAGAATGAGATGCACGTAACCTGTATTTTATTTATGTTTTGTATCTTTAAAATGTCGTTAAGGCTTCCAAATGTTAGCTTTTCAATTTTACTCGCAAAATAATTGAAATTAGGATCTACAAATTGAGGCTACATTAAAAATAAATTACTACAGCTGTTCATTAAATGAAGTCATGTTGTCAAAACTCTTGTAATGTTAATCTAAAATTTTATGTTGGAACAAAAACACCTGAGCAGATACTCAGTACTCCACAATCCCCAAAATGTGGAGGCAGCTTTTTCTTAAGAAGTGTCATGGTTAATCAAATGAGAGAATACAGAGCCAATTTTGATTCTATTTTTTAATTATGATATTAAAATGTAAGTAAGAGAAACATATCCAGTTTTTTTAACACACAAAGAATAAATTAATAGTCACAATACATCTATAATAGATTGAATTATTAAAATGCTTGTTTTCAAACTTTTTTGGACACTTTAGCAAGCAGCAAAGACCTAGTAGCTTTTAAAATAGATTTGGAAAGGAAAATTTCAAATGATAAAAAGTAATGTATCCTGAATTAAATTGGCTTTCACTAATCTGTTTTCACATATTCAAAAGCAGCTTTAATATTAGTAGAAAGATGTTTCAATTGGATGACACTTAATAATATACCTTGGTGAAAAATAAACAGAATTTATTCTGAGTGCTTACCCAGTTAAGAGTTCTCCATGTATCCTTGAACTAGGGAGTGGTGAGGGCTCAGATTCTGCTGAATGTTGTTGCATACTTTGTGTGTCAAGATGCCCCATTTGCTACTTATATAATTGTATTGTATGTGTATGTATAGTTTTTTTTTTTCCTTTGAAAGTAAGGTACTTGTTATTTCTATTATAAATTTGGTACGAAGTGTTTCTACAACACTTTATCAGATGGCAGTTTGATAATCTTTTGGTTCTCCTTTACCTTCCAATTTAATGTGAATTTTTATTTGTTTATTTTTTTCCCAAGTAGATCTGTTGAAAGATTTGGTATCTTCAAGGGACTTTGATGCTGCCACTCATCTGGCCCTTGTCAATGCTGTGTATTTCAAGGGGAACTGGAAGTCACAGTTTAGACCTGAAAATACTAGAACATTTTCTTTCACTAAAGATGATGAAAGTGAAGTTCAAATTCCAATGATGTATCAACAAGGAGAATTTTATTATGGTGGGACATTTTGGCTTTTATTTCCCTCTTCTTGCAACATACCAACAAATTTCTAAGAAGGAACGTGAACTATCCATTATTCTAACTCCTTGTCAATTGAATATGGACTACAATTCCGTTTCCTTGGCTCTATTTTCAAAGTCCTCTAATTAGATCTTGAGTGAATATTACGTGCACTGACAGTTTTCCAATCTATCTTTTCAATTTATAAATTTGATCACATCTGCAGAATTGCTTTATTCATCTAAAAATACCTAACATTGTGCAAGAACATTCTGGTTCACTCCAAAAAGTCGCTGGCTCTGGAAGGGTTTTTTGTGAACCAGAAGCTTCAGGAGGGACTTAATTTGGGCTCTGCACCATGTGTATAACCGCCGTATCGTCACACTGTGACTTGTATAGTCGTATGGCCGATGTAACTGCCCTTTCATTGCTCTGCTTATTGAGAGCCTATAATTTGTGATGTGACTCACTGTCCTCAGCACTGGGGTTATTTTTCACAGATATTTACTGAACTCTTCACAAGGTTAGGGATTACTCCTTCCCATGCGCCATCACAAATTATATCGATTTATTCATGCATAAGCAGAAATGCTGTTTTAAGACAAGTACATGTTAGACCTATAGTTTATTCTATTTAAAAGTATATTGTGATATTAAAAAGATAGTAATCACAGTTGATTGGGTTCATGATGAAAATAACATTTGAAAACCAAAATGTTTAGTGTGATGTCTAAAGGACCTGATCAGTTATAGGGAAATATTCGTAACAAAAATAGTACACTTATTTTTCAAAATAGGAAAATTTTAAAGTAGTGGAGGAATATTTTTTTTAAA
>CAUYRH010141282.1:0-29471 GCA_963574655.1 Perodicticus potto
TTGAGACAGAGCCTCAAGCTGTCACCCTGGATAGAGTGCCGTGGCATCACAGCTCACAGCAACCTCCAATTCCTGGGCTCAAGCGAGTCTCCTGCCTCCGCCTCCCAAGTAGCTGGGACTACAGGCGTCCGCCACAATGCCTGGCCATTTTTTGGTTGCAGCCATCATTGTTGTTTGGCAGGTCCGGGCTGGATTCGAACCCGCCAGCTCAGATGTACGTGGCTGGCGCCTTAGCCTGTTGAGTTACAAGCACCAAGCCATATCTCTCCCCCCCCCCACCGTAGAGACAGAGTCTCACTTTATCGCCCTCTATAGAGTGCCGTGGTGTCACATAGCTCACTGCAACCTCAACTCTTGGGCTCAAACAATTCTGTCTCAGCCTCCCGAGTAGGTAGTAAAGGCGCCCACCACCTTGCCTGGCTAATTTTTCTATATTTTGTAGAGAGCGGGTGGCGTCACACAGCTCACTGCAACCTCAACTCTTGGGCTCAAACAATTCTGTCTCAGCCTCCCAAGTAGGTAGTAAAGGCGCCCACCACCTTGCCTGGCTAATTTTTCTATATTTTATAGAGAGGGGGTTCTTGTTCTTACTCGGGCGTGTCTTGAACTTTCTGGCCTCAAGTAGTCCTCCTGCCTCTGCCTCCCAAAATGCCAGAATTATAGGTGTGAGCCACCGCACCTGGCGTTGTTATATGTTGTTTCATCCTTTTTTAGAAAGACAGATACTCATAATGTGTGACTTATTTCCCACATCTAGTTGTATTACATTTATTGTGTGTCTTTTGATGATAGGGATGGTGGCATTTCAAGCCCCTAACCCTTCTCTTTGCCTCTGGTAGGTCTGTGACGAGCAGTGGCATCACTATGTCCTCAACGTGGAATTCCCAAGTGTGACTCTCTATGTGGACGGTGTTTCTCATGAGCCCTTCTCTGTGACTGAGGATTATCCTCTCCATCCATCTAAGATAGAAACTCAGCTCGTGGTTGGGGCGTGTTGGCAAGGTAATGTTCCTTGGCATCCCCATCCAAGTCTCACTGTATTGGTAATAGGCTAATACATCTTTACTGTATTGGTAATAGGCTCTTACCAGTATTTTATACACTTTACCCTCATTTCCTTTGTCTGATGCCCCTCACAGGTGTAGCTCTCTCTGAGGGTATGCAGTACAGGTGTATTCCAGGACTAAAACACACCATCACCTTTCCTGGGAACCAGAGAGGGACAGTGTATGTAGTTAGCGAACCAATTTGTAAATTAACCTGTTTATTGAAAAGTTCATAAAGACAAAGCAGCAGCGGTCAGCAGCCAAATAAAGGACCTAAGTAGAAACATGCTTTGGAGCTGGAGGCCTCATACAGAGTGCTCATTTTTCGATAACCTTACAGGAACACCATAAGGAGCTCTTCGCCTTCCACCAGGGCCACGTCTGGAGGGGATTCTGTGGAATCTTTGTTGAAAGACTGGGGGTGGGATATGCTGACCACCGGAGCAGCTGCACTGTTTTTTTGTGCTTGCTAGTTTCAAAGCACAAGAAACCGTGGCCCAGAGAAGTAAATGAGCCCAGGGTTACCCAGCCAATTAATCATGGCACTAGGATTTGAACCTCAGAAGCCTGTGCCCTCTGGGCCCACACTCAGACCCCATGGACCAGGGATTTGAGTCTTTCTGTGGCATGGAGCCCTTTGGTGGTCTGGTGAAGCCTATGGACCTCTTCTCAGAATAATTTCTTTCTGATCTATAAAATATATGGGATTTCAAAGGCAACCAATTAAATTGAAATATAGTTATCGACATCCTAAAAGATTGCATTTGTGCAGTAGTAATTCCTGTGGTGCTTTTACCAACATCAAGAGCAGGCTTTAGCAGCAGGTCCAGTAATGACCATAACTTCAAAGTACTAAGGGGCTTTGTGACAATATTTTGTGCTCTTACAGCAGTCATGGCCTGATGTGAAAATTCTAATGATTTCTATTAATGACAAAGTCGCTGCTGTGGTCTGTAGCCTGCATTTATAACCAAAGGCTGTGCTGAATTTCTGAAGATAGTGGAAATAAGCATATAATCTTTCCCCTCAGGTTCACAGACCCCTCCTCAGTCTAACTGGGCGTTCAAGAGCCCCACTCTTATTCTCTGCTGGGTCACGTCAAGTTGTTGTCTTCACTAATAGACATTTTTGTTATTTTTTTTCTCCCTATGGAAATGGTGTACCTCGAATTAGGTTAGAAATTTATGAAAAAGCCTAATTCCCAAGACAGATTTACTTGCTTTAGGAGAATTTGAATTTCATAATTTTCCTATAAATTCCCAGAGTTAACTTTGGCGACAATTCATCCGTGAGAAAATGAATGTGAGACCAAGGAACAAGAAATAAGTTATTAGGGATACAGGAATTTTTCAGTCGATAGTTCTAAAATTTTAATTCACATATTTCCTCCCAGTTTAAACAATAATTTATGAATAATTATTTTAAAAATAAGAATAAAAATACAAGTGTAAAACTAAATGTTAACTTTACATTCTGGAGGCTTTGGTATTTTGTTTAAATAACCCCCTGTATCTCCCCCTGCCTTTGGTTCCTGTTTGTGTCACCATATTTCTGCCATCAAATAGCAATTTTCATCTTCTGTCGTTCTCTTTCTACCTCAGCCCTTTCAACAACCTCAGCCAGAAAACAAAACAAAACAAAACAAAACAACAAAACACTTCCATTTCCAAATCAAACAGAAATTATTTAAAATGTAGGTAATAGGGAGGAGGGCCTCCTTTTTCCTTTCAGTGGACTCAAGATCACTTTACTTGCCAATTCACCATGGAGAGCCCGGGCTACAGGCAGCAGCTTCATCTCCATCGACAGAAATGTCCTTCATCATGTCGTGTGGCAGAGGAGCCGCAGAGGGTGGAGGTGGCACGTTCCCTGTGTCTCACCTCTGGCCTAGCCCCATAGTGCAGCCCCACACGGCTGGTGCCATGATCCCAGAAAACATGAATTCCATTCTCAGCCCCTGGATGCGTGCCATCTGCTAGGGGCCATGCCCTGAGCGCTAGAGCAGGAGCCAAGCTGCTGTCACAGGGTGTTCGGGCCCCCAGGCCCACGACGGGTTATGTTTCCCCGGGCGAATTCTTCAACCAGTAGTCTCAGTCTCCCTGTGCCTTCAGAAAAACCGGGTTAAAATGTCTTTTCTCCGTTGCTTAGTGGTTCAAGTCTAGACAGATGCTAACTTACTTTTGAGCTCCTAAAAAATATGGACTTTCACTTTTCAAGGACCATACACCAGGCTTTGGGTACTTCTGTGCTCCCCCATCTCTTGTCCACACAAAACGCCTTCCCTGTTAGGGAGGAAGGCGCAGGTTTGGCACCATTGATACCTGCGGTCCGCAGTGTGCCTCCTTGGACCATCCAACTTAGCAGCACAGACGAGGGAGATCGGTGAATTCACTGTAGATGCTTTTAGTCTTCTCGTTTTGGATCGAATCTGCGTTTTGGCAAGGAGGATGTGGGAAGATGGGAGGAGTGGGGTGAGGGGTGGTAAGTATCGCTCTGGGGAAATGAGACAGGTAATAAGCTTGCATCCAAGTGGCGCACGTCCCAGAGAAGGACAAGGGAATGTTCTCTGTATGTTTTGTGCTTTTTTTTGCTCTAAAACGGATTTTCCAGGTCCTGTTTGAATGAAGAGCCTAACCTCTCGGTCCTTCTCTGCTGTCTTTGTCTTGCTTTTCTACAGAGTATTCAGGACTTGAAAGTGACAATGAAACTGAGCCTGTGACTATGGCCTCCGCAGGTTGCTGGATTTCTTTTCCCTACAGTTCACTGTCGTGTTTCATTAAAAGATGAGACATTGATTCATTCCACGTGTCGCATGCAATGCCCAGGTTGCACTTTGGCCCCAGACGCCACCTGCGCAGCTTCTCTGCATCATGCTTCCTCATCGCTTCCCCACACCTGCCCCTCCTGGCCCCACATGGCAGGTGGCTCATGCAGGCAGCACCTGTGGGGTTTATTCCCTCCACACACATCACATTCTACCCTGACCCCATTGCATGAGGCTGGCTCCCTGCCAAAACCTCAAGGTCCGGTTGGAGGGGCTTGTGTAGCTGAATCACGAGACACGAAAAGACTTGTTTCTAGAGATAAATTTAAATAGATGTTTCTTAGAAATCTTAGTCCCTCGTGATAATTTACAATGTCTGATGCCCTTATCCAAACGAGACCCATTGCTGAAAATTTGTCTGCTCTTCATGAGTTTAAGGGTTAATTTCTCCTGTTTGGTTTTTTTTTTTTTTTTTTTTTTTGCAGTTTTTGGCCAGGACAGGTTTTAACCTGCCACCTCGGGTATATGGGGCCGGTGCCCTACTCACTGAGCCACAGGTGCCGCCCCAGTTTGGGGGTTTTTGTTATGGTCCCTCAAGAGCCACTTTCTGGGTGTCTGTTTTCGTCACAGTATCTACATGTCCCAGTTATTCTCGGTGTGGGAGACAGGGAGGATGGGGACTCACCGAAGTGGCAGCTGTCTGAGAGGCAGGTGTATGTGCTTTCCAGTGCAGGGCAACTTAGCATCCCTTTGTCTTTCTGGCCACGCGGGTGCAGGCTCACCCCCACCTGGGTGTGTCCTGAGTTGCCAGTTAGAGGAAGTCCCCAGGTGAGCCAGTGGGTTGAGAAGCCAGCAGATTGAAGAGGCTGGTGCTGGAAGTGTCACTGTGCACCTGGTGATGGGTACAGGGTCAGCACCCTTACCTGGGAATGGTCAGATGTGTGGGGACACTCAGGGGACCTCTTGGCTTCGGGTGAGGGACCCCCAGCTCCCTTTTCCAAGCCATGTGCATGATCATAAACGATTTAATTTCTTCATTGCGCTTCCATGTAGACCGCAAGGCTAACAGGATTTGGTGTGAACTAACCCGCATGCCCACCCGTCAGGCCTCCACCACCGGTCACACTGCATTGAGAAGCAAACTGGGAGATTCCAGGCTGACTTTCTTTTCTCCCCCCTGTCCAAAGGTGGCGACCTGCACATGACCCAGTTTTTCAGAGGTAACCTGGCTGGCCTAACACTCCGCTCTGGGAAACTTGCGGATAAGAAGGTGATTGACTGTCTGTATACCTGCAAAGAGGGGCTGGACCTGCAAGTTCCTGAAGATGGTGGCAGAGGCGTGCAGGTAACACCAGGCACCTGCTGCCCAGAACGCTCAGGCTCCTTAGACCTCAAGTGCAGTGGCTGGTGGGGTAAAGGAGCACCTGATGGATAAATTTGCACCTTAGACATTACCACCCCCAAAAAGAGGGTCTTGTTTACTGGAATTACATGAACTTTAAGTCGCCAATTCAAATCAATTCCAGTCTAATCCTTTTTACTCAAGTACCCATGGTTTCAGCTCCTTGCACTTGGAACTTCGTTTTCTCTGTTTGGCAATGATTTCAGATCCAAGCAAACCCCAGTCAGTCGGTGTTGACCTTGGAGGGAGAAGATATTGGGGAGTTGGACAAGGTCATACAGCATGTTTCCTACCTGAACTCTCGGCAGTTTCCCACACCTGGAATCCGAAGACTCAAAATCACCAGCACAGTCAAGTATGTCCTTGTTTTTAACAATAAACCTGTTTTCTCTCAGCAATACTTGTGTATTTAGGTTTTTAAGACAGTTCTGGCCTCCCTTCTATAAAGAAAGGCAAGCCACACCATGTTCGCAGAGAGCGTGGGTGAGAGATTCCAGTAGTGTTTACGTGTCATGATTGGAAGCAGGTTCCTGGAGTGGCCACTGTTGTCTTTCCCCTCCAGGTGCTATGGATTCCTTTTTTAAGGCCACATGTCTCCTCTCACAAGGTGGGCTCTGAGACCAGGTCCCAGAGCCCTGACCCGTCCCTGTCTCTTGCTGGCAGGTGTTTTAACGAGGCCGCCTGTATCTCAGTGCCCCCAGTGGAGGGCTACGTAATGGTTTTACAGCCCGAAGAGCCCAAGATCAGCCTGAGTGGCGTCCACCACTTTGCTCGAGCAGCTTCTGAATTTGAAAGCTCAGAAGGGGTTTTCCTTTTCCCCGAGCTTCGAATCATCAGCACCATCACCCGAGAAGTGGAACCCGAAGGGGATGGGGCTGAGGACCCCACAGGTAACAACACCTGGCATGGCAGGAAACCCTTTTGTTGCCACTTAACAGACAGGGCTCTTTTTTTCTGTGTGGGGCTTTGGGAGATTTTAATGTTCTGGTACTGTTTTCTGCTTCTTGAATCTGACCCATAGACTGGCACTCACTGTGGTCTTTTGGAAACCCACCTGGGGGCCTTATCTGCTGGACTTCTAGTTCTGAGTAGTAGCTTGAGGTCAAGGGGGAGACACTGGCTGGAGACACTGCTTGCTCTTGCCAGGGTAGTCGGCCCATGGGGCACAGCGTCCCCACCGTTCTCACTCAGGACAAGTGAAGTACCCCTGTTTCTTGGAAGCAGCTCTCCCCTACCCTGGCACTGTTCCTGAAAAGAGGCCTGAGTTTGTGGATGAGCCTTCCTGGGCCCCAGATCTTCTGCTATTTCTGGTTAGCAAAATAACTTTTGCCATTTTTGCAGTTCAAGAGTCACTGGTGTCTGAGGAGACAGTGCATGATCTGGATGCCTGTGAGGTCACAGTGGAGGGAGAGGAGCTGAACCGAGAGCAGGAGAGCCTGGAGGTGGACATGGCCCGCCTGCAGCAGAAGGGCATCGAAATGAGCAGCTCCGAGCTGGGCGTGACCTTCACAGGTGAGAGGCCAGGCTGCCAGAATGGACGTTGGAAGCTCTTGGCCACTGGCCTCCTGCCATATGAGGACATCAGGAGGAGATGGGGGGGGTGCGTTCACCCCCTCCTCCTGGGCCGGAAGGGGAGTGCAGGTGCTGCCTTAGGAAGGGCAGATGGGGGGAGGCATGTGATGGTGCATCCCCCTACAGAGGGAAAAATGGCCCTTTGTACCCGTTCCCACTAGTGGAAAGCCAAAATGTGTGACCTGTGTGCCCAGCCAACACAGGGCCTGACAGCCTGCCTGTGCCCGGGCCTTGGGCCTTGTTCCTAACTTAAGCAACCCAGCAATCTTTTCACACCCAACCACTGCAGGTGTGGACACCATGGCCAGCTATGAGGAGGTTTTGCACCTCCTGCGCTATCGGAACTGGCACACCAGGTCTTTGCTTGACCGGAAGTTCAAGCTCATCTGCTCGGAGCTGAATGGCCGCTACATCAGCAACGAGTTCAAGGTGGAGGTGAGTATGGTGCTCCCACCAGCAGCAGCAATTCATGGCCCTCACACCTGCAGATGCCAATTTTTAGAGCATTCTTGGTGGCAGAGGTGGGAGCCATCTGGGGGTCTGCCACGGGCCAGACTGGGCTAGTTTGGAATAACAGGTTATGCTTAGGGTGGGTCTGGGCAGAGTGGGTCCCCAAGAGTCAGCCTCTGGAACCTTGCAGAAAAGTGACAAAGTACTAGTGGAAGTTAAATGCTTTAGGAATAGGGACAACACTGTTTCTTGAGATTTCACATGAGAGAGAGAGATGAGGATCTGTTTTTATTTATTTTTTTGAGACAGAGTTTCACTTTATCTGCCCTCGGTAGAGTGTTGTGGCGTCACAGCTCACAGCAACCTTAAACTCTTGGGCTTAAGCGATTTTCTTGCCTCAGCCTCCCAAGTAGCTGAGACTACAAGCGCCCACCACAACACCCTGCTATTTTTTGGTTGCAGTTGTCATTGTTGTTCAGCAGGCCCGTGGTAGGTTCAAACCCACCAGCCCCGGTGTATGTGGCCAGCACTCTAACCACTGAACTATGAGTGCCGAGCCAAGGATGCTGTTTAGAAAGAGTAGCACCCAAGGAACCAGAGGCTCTCTGCAGTTTTCCCAGGTTCACTGGCCCTATTGTGAGTAAGGGTGGGGCCATCCCTGCCCCAGGGCGAGGGATGCTGACACAGGGACCCCTCTGGGCAGGGCTGATGTTGCCAAGGCCCATAGTGGTGACTCAGGGCACAGTGGAGAGGGCAGCTTGCCCTGCTCCAAAATCTTCAATAGACAAACAACACATCATCGGCTTCATCGCTCAGGATCTCTGAGGTCTGGAGAGAGGGACCCAGAGGTACTCTCAGCATGGTGAACTCCAAAGCCATGGGATGCCACGTGTGCTATGCTACAGAGCCAATGCCTGTTTTTTTTGAGCCAAAGCTAATGGTTATGATTAGTGAATGGTTATGATTAGTGAATTAAGTGAAAGGTTATGATTAGTGCTTTTGTGTGGCCCTAGTTTGGGGGAAAAGGAGGAAAAAAGTTTAAGTTAGTGGTGTTTAAACACTTATGGGGAAGGACCCGAGTTTGTTTTTTCCACTGTCTTATGAGTGGTTTCTTTTTAAAATACAGTAAAAAATAATTTTAGCTGGTTTGTGGCATTGTACCTGTAGTGCCAGGGGTGGCTGACAGGATCGCTCAAGCCTAGGGGTTGAAGGCTATAGTGAACTGTGATCATGCCTGTGAATAGCCACTGGCTCAAGCCTGGGCGACAGGGGAAACTCCCATCTCTAAAAATAAACAAAAAAACTATGAGAAAAATGATACATTTCTTGGGTGTGATAGTATCAAATTGTTACAACAGTTTCTAGGTGCTTACTTTTGGTTTTCCCTGTCCTTGTCTCAGACAGTTGTACCTTCCCTCCTACCAGCAGCAGTGCAGGGACCTCCCCCCGAGTCCCCGCCAAGTGGCTCTGGTCACACCAGCTGCTGAGCTCTGTCTCTCACCTCCCGGATGCTTTGAAGAAGCACCTCTCGTGATCCTCTCTGTCTTTGCTGCAGGTGAACGTCATCCACACGGCCAACCCCCTGGAGCACGTGAACCACATGGCTGCCCAGCCGCAGTTTGTGCACCCTGAACATCGCTCCTTCGTCGACCTGTCTGGTCACAACCTGGCCAGTCCCCACCCATTCGCAGGTAGGGTGGTGAGAGGAAGTGCTCGAGCAGAGGTTCCCATGCCATCTAAGCAGAGTCAGGGAGGGCCGAGCAGGATGCCCGAGTCTGGGCAACCTGAGTCCACTGAGGCCCTGGAGCTGTGGGTCCCTGGGCCAGATGTGAGTCCTGTGCTGAGCTTTTCCTAGTACTTCTGTTAATTGAGGTTCAGGTGAATCACGCTGATGAACCCATTGTCCCAGCATAGCCGAGCAGGTCAGAGGCATGATGGCCCTTGAGGTTAGGTGACCTCCCTAAAACTCCCGTCTGATCTCAACTTCACTGCAGTTGTCCCCAGCACGGCGACCGTTGTGATTGTGGTGTGTGTCAGCTTCCTGGTTTTCATGATCATCCTGGGAGTGTTCCGGATCCGTGCTGCACACCAGCGCACCATGCGGGACCAGGACACTGGGAAGGAGAACGAGATGGACTGGGACGACTCTGCCTTGACAATCACCGTCAACCCCATGGAGGTAGGAGCACAGCCCCGGGCCTCCGAAAGACCGGTGTGGCCACGGCGCCCTCCTGTTTTTATGAGTCGTGTCACGTAACCTGCACAGCTCTGCGAGGTCCGGTGTCTTCGCTTCTCAGATGGGTAAACTGAGAAGGGGGCCCTTCTTCAAGGCCAGGCTGCCTAGTAAGCACGGAGGTGAGCTCCCGCTGGGGTGTGCTGCTCGCTCTCCGTCGTCCCTGCCTTAGCACACCCGAGGTATTTCTTGGGTGGGGTGGCCCAAGCGGTGGCTGGAGGAGATCTGCCTTCCTTTCACCTTGGACTAGGCAGCTTCTGGTACAGTCCTGGCCCCTGTGACTGGGGAGGGTGACACCGGGGGCGGAGTCCCTCCCTTCGTGACTCCTGGGCAGTGGACGTCAGGTGACAGTTGCAGGCGGCGGGCCAGGTGGCTTGACTCACGGGCCGCCTCTCCTCTTTGGCAGACGTACGAGGACCAGCACAGCAGTGAGGAGGAAGAGGAGGAAGAGGAGGAGGAGGAGAGTGAGGAAGGTGAGGAGGAGGATGACATCACCAGTGCGGAGTCGGAGAGCAGCGAGGAGGAGGAGGAGCAGGGCGACCAGCAGAGCGGGAGCCGGCAGCAGCAGCTCGAGTGGGATGACTCCACCCTCACCTACTGACTGCCCACCAGCCTCCGTCTGCTTCAGAAGACTCTGCCGCCACCTGTCCTCCCAGTCCCAAGGGTCCACGATGTACAAAGTCATTTTGGCCAGGAGGTCTGCAGACCCCCCCTCGCTGCCCGTTCGCCGTGCTCCGTGTGTAGGACGTAGGCTCCCGCCTGCCCCCTCCGCTCCATCACGCTGTCAGTCACTCGGGGTGCCGTCACCTCCCCTGGCCACGTCTGGCTCCCACAGAGGCCCCACACGTGCGTCTGGAGTCTCCTTCTGGTGGCGAGAGGACGCTGGCCCCTCACACTCCAGAAAAGCCACGATGACTAGACTTGGTGACAAAGGGTATAAAAATTGCTCACTCCGATCTGGTAATCATTTTTTTCTTTTTTTAAAAAAAGTTTTTATTTTTTCCAAACTAGTGCATGTATAAATAATGGCAGAATGGGGGTTAATATGTAGATGATTAACTGACTTTTTAATATTTTGTAAATAAATTGGGATTCTTCGTGTCCTTTGTGCTAGTGTACTCCAGGACTGGAATGTAAAGTTCAGGGCGCAGAGCACAGGAGAGGCCCTGGGGCTCTTCCCCCCTCTCCCCCAGACTCAAGGCCCCTCCCACCCCACTCAGGTCTGGGTGTGGTGGGGCAGGTGGGGCACAGGCTCTGCTGCTCGGGGGGATGGGTCAGGCGTCCCTCCTGGGAAGCTGGAAGTGGCCAGGGCTTGTCTGTAGTCCTACCTGTCCCTATTTTGGCTTTGGGGGTGGGGCTGTGGGGGTCCCTGGCTCTTTAGCAGCTCCCTGTGCAGTGGCCTGGACTCATCGTGTGCAGCCTTGTGGTTTCTACCTTATAAACGTGTCTCCCCACTGGTGGATGTGTATATAGGTTATACTGATGGACGGGTGTCATGCAATTTTCTGAACACTTTGGAGACAGCAACAGGCTTCCAGGGGTCTGTACCCAAAGGAGACCCTCTGGCCTGAAGGCAAGGTGATGGAATTTCCCAAAACAGCCTGTGCTCTCCTCTGTCCTCCCCTGACCCCCTGTGGGACTCCCCCCCTGCTGTCTGGGGGAAATCACCCCCTATAGTCAGGGCCCCCCGCTGCTTTGGTTGATGGGGGTTGGTGGAAGGAGAGAGGGTGGTCAGGATCCAAAACCCACAGGCGCACTTTGCTTTTCATTTACATGTAAATTTTAGATTTCTACACCTAGGGGAAATCATTTTAAATACTCCTCTGTGACTCTGCTCTGTTCCAAGGACACTGACGGTTGTGCTGTGTTGTGGGGCCGTCCTCCTCGTCCTGTCCCCTCCAGCTGCTCTGTTTAGACCTTGGGTAGAGCTAACACAGAGGGGGACGTTGTCACGCTGTCACCGCCGTGGTACCCCTTTTCAGATGTGTATATTGATGATAGGTCAGAAAGTATATACAATACAATAAAGTTCTGGTTCTAACTCCAGTTGGAGGGGGTTTGTTTTCTGTTGTGTTTTAGTTTTCGTCCTGCGGTCTTTCTTTTTTTGAGCCAAGAACATAAGAGCATAAAAAAGCTTTTTATTTCTTCTCTTCTCTCTCATTGCAAGGTTCCACAGAGTGCTGGTCTCAGCCCACATCAGAGACACTGAACTCACCTTCCTCATACAGAAACATGAAACGATTTAAAATAACAGAAAGTCCCTTCTTACCAGGCACATGGCCTGTGCATTCCAAACCAGGGATCACTGTGGCCATGCGCGGCATGCACCCGCGCCGGAGAGCACACAGGCTCATTTAAATAAATAACCCGAACGTGGGCACACCGCCCTTCCTATGTCGGAGTGGAGGGGGAGCAGGGGGCGGTGGGTCTTAGCACTTTAGTTGGGAATAGGAATGTGGTCACTGGTGCCTGTAGCCAAGGCAAGGGCTTTGTGGGTGGCACTGACTGGTGCTGGCATTTGGGCCACTAAGAGGGCAGCAACTTCTGGCTGCTGAGCCTTAGAGGGCTTTTGAGAGCAGAAGTGTTACCCAGAGGGTTCTGAGCCAGCTAGCTGCTAACACTTAGGACATCCACGGCCATCTGAAAGCCCAGCGTCCTGGCCCCATATCCTGAGCTGGCTTCCAAAGGGAGAGGCCCCGGAACCTGCATTTTTAAAGCACCTCAGACCAAGGCCTTTGGGAGGCCTGAGGTAATTAAGCCAGCACCATTTCAAACTAATCCCTGCCAGAGAGGGCAATGCTGCCAGCCCCTTCACCGTCATGCTCCTTGTACCTGGTTACCTTCACAGTAGGTTCCCAACTGCAAGAGGGCCTGTCCTGTACCTTGAGTAAAACCTGCTTCCTGAGGCAGCTTACAGATAAACAGCTGCACAAAGTGTGGCTCCACCCCGACCCAGTCGCACCCGACCTCAGGAATCTTTTTAATACAAGCCGTGGAGGTTCAGTGAGGCATTTGGCTGTTACGATTTTCTTACCTGAAAACAAAACCACTTTACAGCAGAAGTGAGGGAATTCCCATACCCAAGAGTCACTTTGAAAGTGAAGAGCCAACGTCCCTGAATCTAGAGGGCGCCCAGGCTTCCCTGGGAGCTGCCGGAACTCAGTCACGGAAGACATGCTTGGAGGGTGGCACCGAGGTGGCAGGGAGTGAACTGAGATTGAGGCGTCCTATCTGGACAGTAGGCACCAGGTGACTGCCAGGGCCACGGCCAGGCAATCTGGCAGGGAGTCTGGGAAGAAGGTTCCCCCAGGAGAACGGTCTCTGCAGGGCCCAGATCCACAGCTGGAAGACTCAGGGTGACAATCCCGCAGCTGAGAGCAGGTGCGCCTGGTGTGCTCTTGTCAAAGCCCAGCGCTCTGGAGGACATTGGACAACGCCCTTCTCCTGCACAAACGATGCATTTCCATTTATGGCTATTTAGTTCCTTAAACATTTCAAGTCATCAATAAATAACCAGTGTAAACAAAAGGCAGTTGTGTAGGTTCTTTCCCACGAGGTACAGTTCAGGCTTCGGCCCCTTTCAGGACGGACCCGTGGTGCCTGGTTCTCCAGGACGGTGGCTGGCCGCACCCCGGCCCAGGGCTGTGAGGGCTGCTACTGCCTGTTGTCTTTGGACACATTGTGCGCCAGCCAGTTCACTTTGGTTTTCCAGCTCTCCCGGAGGGCTTCGTTGAACTTCACTCGGAAGTGCTTGAGCGCCTCCTCCTCCGTTTTCCCCAGCGCCAGAGAGTCCTGAGACCAAGTCACCATAGCAGAGTTAAGACTCTGGGCCAGGCCGGTGCCCTGTCATGCAGCCCTGTCTGGAAACTTTAAATTCCCTCCTAACAGAGCCCCACGACGGGCGTTAGGAGACCACCACCCTGCATCTCCCTTGAGAAAACCTCTTTATTCTGATTCCAAACTCAGACTACTGACCCTCAAATTAAGATGTCAAAGACATTTTGGCCCCAGAGCCCTCTCAGGGTGCCAGGTGGCGTCACCTACCCTACTAGAGACAGTGACTCAGAAAAAA
This sequence comes from Perodicticus potto, assembly GCA_963574655.1. Lineage (NCBI taxonomy): Eukaryota > Metazoa > Chordata > Mammalia > Primates > Lorisidae > Perodicticus > Perodicticus potto. Next base: position 13,540 of record CAUYRH010141282.1, read on the forward strand.
GGTAGGAACAGCTTAATTCTGCAGGGAAGTGTGTGTTACCTCACCACCCTCACTCCCCCACCCCTCACAAACTGAAGACATGGGAAGGAAAAACATCTTAAAAGGTAGAGAGGGAGGCCAGGCACGGTGGTAGTCCCAGCCACTCGGGGCTGGGGAGGCAAAGTAGGATAATCACCTGAGCCCAGTTTGAGGCTGCAGCTGAGCTCTGATGGCACCTGTCAACAGCCACTGCTCTATAGCTGGGGTGACAGAGCAAAACTACCTCTAAGAAGCATATATAATTTAATTAAATAAAAACAGCAGCAGAGGCAACCTTGCTTCATCCAGCCCTCTCAGTGTACACAGGGGAACAGCTACGGCCTGTCAGGACAAGTGGGTCGACCCAATGAGATCCTAACACATCTGTAACCAAGTTGGCCTCACCGAGCCGGCTGGATGGCTCCAGCCACTCCCCCAGCGCCAGACCCTACTGCTGGTACAAGGAAGGAACACAGAGCTTGGAGGGTCCTGTGGGGTCCACTGTACTCGGGGTTTTCCTAGGTTGCACTGGGCAGGCGCAGGACCTGGGTGTCTACAGTAACACCTGGTCTCCCGCCTGGCATGTACCTTGAGATACTGGATGTCTTTAGAGCAGCTGAGCTCGGGCAGGCCTGCTGCCCGCATCAGGGCGAAGAGGTGGAGGAAGAGGAGTCCGTGGCGCCGCAGGATGGTGTAGGCTTTCTCGCAGTAGCCCCGGAACCTGCAGGGTGCAGCCAGAGGAGGTGAGGCTCTGAGACCCACAGCCACTCACAGCCCAAGGCCAAATGGCCAGTCTGCACCTTCCCCCAGGGCCTGCCCTTATCCTGCAACCAAATGCACAAAGCCCGTGGTTTTTTGTTTTTGTTTTTTTTTTTTTTTTGAGACAGAGCCTCAAGCTGTCGCCTTGGATAGAGTGCTGTGGCATCACAGCTCACAGCAACCTCCAACTCCTGGGCTCAAGCGAGTCTCCTGCCTCTGCCTCCCAAGTAGCTGGGACTACAGGCGCCCGCCACAGTGCCCAGCCATTTTTTGATTGCAGCCGTCATTGTTGTTTGGCGGGCCCAGGCTGGATTTGAACCTGACAGCTCAGGTGTACGTGGCTGGCGCCTCAGCCTATTGAGCCACAGGCGCCGAGCCAAGCCCCTGGTTCTTCTAACTGCCCTGTGTCTGCAGCCTTCTTCCCATATTGCCCCAGGAGGACACAGGATTGGGGGCTCATGTTCAAACTCCATCAGCAAGCCAGAGGGTGAGGGGTCAGGAGTGGGGTTGAGGGCTGAGTTTCTATCCTTCACCCTGCCTGGAAACACTGCCCCTTGCCCTGGGGCCCAGGCACCCTCACCTTTCAAATTTCTCACTGTTATTCGTCTTGCCCTGCTGAATCACATGGACAAAGTCATAGGTGAGGATGAATGGGACTCGCTCACGGTTGATTCCAAACTTGGTCTTGAAATTCCCCAGAAAGTGGCCAAAATCGATGTGGAACAGCTGAGGAGAGGGAAGGATGAAGACGAAAGATGTCAGAGTGGAAGCAGCAGGGCTGAGGGCACTGTGCCCAGAGCTGTGTGCCGGACAGAAGGGCCAGAAGACAGGCCTGCGTGACGCCACCCACACTGCCCCTACCTGCCCACTCTCACGGATCATGATGTTGTCGCTGTGCCGGTCACCAATGCCCAGCACGTATGTGGCCACACAGTACCCAGCACATGACAGGGTGAACTCCTCGATGGCTCGATCCAGGGCTTCCCTGGGTGGGGAATATTGAAAATCATGGCCAGGGGCCAGGCACGATAGCTCACACTTGTAATCCTAACACTCTGGGAGGCTGAGGCAGGTGGATTGCTTGAGCCCAGGAGTTCAAGACCAGCCTATGTAAGAGCAAGACCCCACACATCTCTACTAAAAACAGAAAAACTAGCCAGGCATTGTGGCAGGCACCTATAGTCCCAGTTATTCAGGAGGCTGAGGCAAGGGGATCACTTGAGCCCAGGAGTTTGAGGTTGCTGTGAGCTATGATGCTACCACACTCTACCCGGGGCGAGAGACTGTGTGCCAAAAAAAAAAAGGAAAAGAAAAGAAAAGGAAAGGAAAAGAAAAGAGAGAGAGAAGAAACGGAACGGAGAAGAGAAAAAAGAAAACCAAACCAAACGGTGGCCACACCATTTTGCAGCTCCTTCTACCACAAACTGGAATATTACTCCCTCTCCCCTCAAATCTGGCCTTGTGACTTGTCAACAGAACGTGGAAGAAGCAATGCCAGGCATCATTACAGACACTATTCCAGAGCCAAGACCTTACCCTGTAGATCTTTTTTTTTTTTTAAGTTTATTTATTTATTTATTGTTGTTGCAGTTTGGCCAGGGCCAGGTTTGAACCTGCCACCCTCGGTATATGGGGCCGGCACCCTATTCACTGAGCCACAGGTGCCTCCCACCCTGTAATCTTAAACCCACCTGCACCCCAGACACTGCTGTGGAGGGAAGCTGAGGCTGGTGCACTAGAGGAGGAGCCCACATTCAGAGAGGCAGGGCTGTCGGCCAGTGCCAAGGCCCCAGGCATAGATTTATTCCCTCCAGGCCCAGTGAAGGTACCAGATGACAGCAGTTGGTTCCAAGCAAGACCAGCAGAAGAACCACTCTGCTGAGCCAAGCTCATTGTTGGTTTGTGACCTGACCATAGATAGCTGTTCTAAGGCCTTACACTTTGGGTCACATCGCCCAGCAACAGACAATGGATACTCAGGAACAGAGCCTCAAGCCACCCCAACCCAGACATAGGCTAGTCCTCAGCTGAGCCAAGTATCCACAGAGCCTGTTCCCTTACCTTTGACACCAATGAGGCAGGCCCTCCCACACCACACCTCTCTCGGAAAGGAAGGGCATCTATCCCTGGCCCTGAGACCTACCCAGGGTTCTTGGACTTGAGCCAGTTGAGCAGGGCATCCTTGTTGAAGGCAGCTGTGGCTGCCATGTTGCTTTTGTTCAGCTGAATGTTGGCGATGGTGTCTGAGTGAAGCACCACCTCAATGAGGCCTGTGCGGTCCCCAGTGGGGAGGCAGCCGTAGGGGGTCATCCTAGGCAAGCAGCAGGAGGGACAGCCAAATGCCATGGTCAAGGGCTGTCCCTGGGGTTCCCTGACTCTCAGAAGCTACAGGCACCCCCCAAAATCCACAGGACATGCTGCAGCTCAAGTTGCTGAAAGGGGAGAGATGCAGGGCTCTGAGGGATGCAGCCTTGGAGACACCTGCACCCACGATGCAGATAGCACCATGGCTAAGCTCCTATTTGCTCAGAGAATAAGCGTGGGGGCTCAGAGGAAGATGCCACTGCATCCCAGAATGGGGCGGGAAGCCAGAGATGCCTTGGCCAAGGAAACTCTGCTTGCAGAGAGATAGCTGCTAAGCACCAGGGGTGGCCCTCCCCGCCCCAGCCTGCTGCCTTACTGCTGGCCTCACCCCTAGTTTTAAACCGCCCCCTGCTCTTCCTAGAACAGCCCTTTTCCTGGCCGAGAGGCTAATGTTGGCTTTGGCAGTGGCCCTCCAGAGGCTTGGTGCGGACACCAGAGGTGACTGGAGAGCCCCCTCACCTCAGGTCCAGTCCCTCCTGCTTCCACAGAACGTCCATGAGCTGGATCATCTGCAGAGTCAGCATGTCCTGGCGGAGGTCTGTGCGGGTGGCCAGCAGAAGAAGAGCATGAGTTTTTGATGGGTTCTCTATTTCCAGCCATGCCCAGGTCCCTAAGTCATGGGACTCTCATCTCCCCAGCTGCCTTCTGGAAGCACTCCCTAAACCCCGAGGGCAGTGAGGACGGCTGTGGGGAGGCCAAAGCCTTGGCTGCTGCCCTGGGCCCAGCCTGGCTCACCATCCCCATTCTTGAAGATGATGCCCACACAGCCATCACCGCCTGCCTGCTCGTTGCTGTACATGATCCACAGGGGCTTCATCTTGGAGTCCATGAAGGTGCACTGCTCCACACTGCTGGGCAGAGAGTGGGTCAGTGGGGCTCCTCCACAGGCCTCCAGAGGGCAGAGCCCCTCACTGGGCTCGGGTTCAGGCTCACCAGACTTCGGCCAACAGGGTGCTGGGGTCAAGCGGGGATTGCAGGTGGGAGAGCGCCTCCAGGTAGGCCTCCTGGCGCATGCACAGGTGCATCAACTCCTTGGCCTGGGGCTTGGTGGTCTTCTGGGAGCTCACCTTGACGAAGTCATTCAGGGCCTTCAGTTTGCTCAATGCTTCCCCCTGGCAGGGAGACGGGAGGGCAGCAGTGGGCAGACCCCTGCACCCCTGCTACCCCAGGGGGTGTGAAAGGACCCCAGGGCCTGACCCTGCCCATCGGGCAGAGCCTTACCTGCTTCATCAGCACCTTCATGTGGTGGGTGCTGCCCCTGCAGTAGGCCTCCAGGATGAGGCCAAAGCGCAGAGCCACTGACGACACATGCATCTCGGAGCTGGAGGGGATAGGAGGGGCTGAGCCTTGGCAGGCAGGGCCATGTGACCCTCCCGATTGGAAGGATCTGGGGGGACTGGGGTACCCAGGCCTGCTGGTAACGTGAGGTCAGCAGGCCAGAGGCCCCTCCTCCCCACAGCCTCCCAGGGAGCCGCAGGGACTGGGGTTTCCAGGGGACCGGCCAGGGTGAGTCCAGCTACCGGAGGTGCCAGAAGAGGAAGTGGCCGATTCTGCGGTTGGCCAAGGCCCGGTCCAGCAAGAACCTGGTCAGCTCGCAGTCCAGGTAGGACTCGTACTTGAGCACCTGCACCAGCTGCAGCAGGTACTGGAACAGCTCGTCGTCCCTGCAGGGCAGGAGGGCTGCTGGGGCCTGGAGCTTCCCGACTTGGACAGGGACAGCAGCTGGCGTGGGTAGCAGGGTTGGGAGCGGCAGGGCCAGGGTTTGGGAGGCTAAGCTTTGCCCTGAGCAGGCCCACGGGGTAGGTTCGGTCCCCACCCGGCACCAGCCTGCAGGCGGTCAGGGCAGAGCCGGACTCACGTGAGTTTCCGCAGGGACTTGATGGCAAAGGACCCCACGTGGCAGTCCGGGAAACTGAAGTCCAGCAGCTCCAGGGCACTCAGGACGGGCAGCTCGGGCCAGGAGCACAACAGGTAGAGCATCTGGGGAGGCCCAGCAGTGAGGGGAGTGGGCGGTGGGGCTGCTGGTCTGCCCTTCCAGCTCTGCCCCAGGCGTCCTCCCCTACCTGGGCCACATCCTCATGCTTGTTCCACTTGGTGACCAGCAGCAACCGGGCCAGCGCCTCCGGGAAGCGCTCCTGGACTTCGTGCCGCAGCTTCCACACAAGGTCCTTCTCGTGCTCGTACAGCTCCGCGGAGCCCCTTCGCTCCAGGATCTCTCGCAGCTGCAGCTGCTGAAGGGCATGGGCAGGCGAGGGGCACCGGTGGGTGACGGCCCTGGTGCCGTGCCAATCCCCCCACCCCCACCCCCGAGGCCCCTGCTCACCTCCTCCTCCATGACGCGCCCGCACTCACTGTGCCGTCCCAGCTCCAGGATCTACAACAAGCGGTGGTGCTTAGAGCTCCACCCCCCCCACCCACCCAGGCCAGAGCCAGCCCTGCTGGGGATCCCGGCACCACGCCCCTACCTCGGCACCACTGTCAGGTCATTCTTGGTGATGGGGACTCTCCTGTGCACTCTAGGTCATTTAGCAGCACAGCATCCCCCACCTCTACCCTCAGGGTGCCAAGAGCATCCCTCCCACTAGCTGTGATGACCGAAATGTCATCTCATATTGCCCAATGTGCCCTAGTGGGCACGAGAGCTCTCAGGAAGGCCCCAGATATGCATGTCAACACAGCTGCTAGCTGTGGGCAGGTCCTGGTGTGGGTGGAAGTCTATACCCTCTGCTGAGCTCCAGAAGCAGAGCCAGAGGGCTCCTTGTTGGCCCCTCAGCCTCCAGCAGGGTGGGCCCAGACCTCAGGGGAGCCTCACTGACCTTCTCCAGGGCAGGGTAGTACACGGGGTGGGGGGCCACCTCGGGCAGGAAGATGACTAGGGCGGCAGCACTCTCCGTGTTGGGGTTGCCACGCACAGTCCCCGCTGGGTTCAGCAGTTCCCCTTTCTCATCTGAACACAGGGACAGATGGCATTGTGTAGGAAAGGCCACCATCTTCAGGACCCCCGTGTCTCCAACGCCACTCCCCCCAGGGCCAACCTGGGGCAGAGGGCCACATGTAGAGGCAGTGTTCCCCAGTCTTGAGCTGGTCCTTGTAGTCAAACAGCATGAGGTTGGCCCAGGCTATGGGGCAGTCCTGGGAGAGGATCATGGGCAGGTCAGGGCCAGCCACTCCACATGTGCTCATCTGCAGAGTGGGGTTAGCCCCGAGGACAAGCCCCCTCCTCCTCCGACTCCCGGGGGTAGCGAGGGAGAAGAGCAGAGCTCACCCGAGGTCTCCCATTCAGATCCCCCAGAGGCTGTACTAGGGGAAGGGGAAGATCACTGTTTCCCTTTTTCCTCTTGGGGTCCCAGCTACAAACCCAGCAAGGTCAGCCACCTCACGGCTCCCTTCTGCCCCGACCCTCATCCTCAGCCCCCACCTTCATCCCAGCCCCCATTCTCATCCCTAGCCTGGCTTCTAGAGAAACCCCAAACAAGCCTCATGAGCCCCCGAGGGCCGGCCCAGCTCAGCAATGGGTGAGTCAGCTCGGCAGGGGGCGGTCACATCCCGGTCCTGTGACTCAGTGCCAGCCCCCCTCCTGCCTGGGCCAGCCACTGACTCAGCCCTCTCTGCTTCCCTGAGGACAGCTGTGCTCATCCTCCACCCCAGGGAGCTGCCTCCAGGCTCCTGTGAGGCCGTAGACCTGGGCCATGTTCTAAGTCAGCCTGCTCAGGAGTCCAGGGACCCAAAACAGTCACATGGGCAGGGCTGGTGGCCAGCCTGGGATAGGACAGGAGGCAGAGGACCTCCCAGGTGCCCCATCCCCAGGTTGCGTGGATGCCACAGGTGGGATTGTGGGGACCAATTAGCAAGGGGCCCTCTGGCTCTCTGAGGCCACACGCCTCCTGGCCGGCCCCACACCTACCGCCTTCTTGGACTTCTTCTTGGTGGAGCGAGCCTTCTTGGCCTTCTCAATCACGGCGTAGAGAGCAAAGCAGAGCCGGGCCATGCGTGGCAGGTCACAAATGCTGATGTCAAACTCCAGCCGCTGCTTCCACACAGGCTCAGAGCACACGTTCACCTCTGAGCTGGACACTGTCTTGCACAGCATCTCGTGGCCGTGGAAGAGGCCGGCCTGTACTACCAGCTGCAGGAGTTGTGCAGGGTGAGGGTGGCAGAGCCTTCTCGCACCCCCCAACCCCACATGCTCCAGAGGCCCAAATCTCCTCTGTACAGGGCCTCCTTTCCCCTCCTGCCTGAATCCCACTTCCCATGTGGAAGAGGGTGGCCCAGCAGAAGGCCTGGGTGAGACAAGCAGCCATGGGTCAAGGGGTTCCATGGGCTGTCTCAACTCCCTAACTCTAAGGGACCTGAGGACACATCCACACCCCTTTCCCCCTGTTTCCCCATCAGCAGGAGTTCCAGGGACCCTTCTCGCTTTGATGTTCTAGGGCTCCCTGTACCTCTGGGAGTCCCATGAGCTCCATGTGTGTGGAGAAGGATTTTTACTGCCACCTGAACACCCTGCCCCCTCCAGTCCCACCTGACAGGCTCCTCCCAGAAGCCCCTCTGACCCAATTCTCCAGATTTCCTGCCAGGGGTACCCAGACTTGCCCTGCTTATAAAAGTATCCTGGCAGGAGACCCAACCTCTAGACTCAGCTATTGGGCCCCACAGTGGGACAATAAAACCCACACCTGCAGGCTGTTGAGATGGAGCTTGGGAGTGTCATAAAGAGACAACAGCCTTGCTGTCTTTGCAGCACAGGGAGGCCAGGGTCCTCGTGGCTGAGACAGATGTAGCCCCCACAGGCTGCAAGCCCCTGAGCCAGCTTCTATCTGTGTCTGGCCCCTCCTCCGTCTCTGCCTGGGTTGAGTCTGGCCACATAAGCTCACCAAAGCCAAATACCCAGAAGGCCCCTGAGTTTCTAGGAATCAGCCTTGCTGGGTGGCTTGCTCCCCTCCCCCTTCCTGTTTTGAAGCTGTCACAAGCCACCCCAGGCAGGGTGCTGGGTAATGTGGTCAGGAGGCTTTCCTATGATCCCCTCTTTCCTCTGCCACTCCTCTAGGCCACAGCCTCTTTGCACAAAATGCTGCTTCCCGCCAGCCACTACCTTCATCCGCTCGTCGGCATTCACTTTGCTGCCCTGGATCAGCTCAATGCAGAGTGGCTGCTCCAGGGACCACAGGGACACTGAGAAGGGCTGGGTGAGGGAAGAAGGAAGGGCTGTTACAGCAGCTGAGGACAAGGCCCCTGGCCACATGGGGGCAGAATGAGAGGATGTGACAGGTTTGTGGCAAGGCTTGCGTGCCTATCCACACACCATCCTTTACCAGAAACCTGCTGTGCAAGTGCCCAGGGGCCCTGTACCCCCAAGTCTACAGAGCAGAAGGGTGGCAGAAAGCCTGGCCTAGGCAGTTTAGACAGGCCCCAGCCTGGGACATCAGTCCTGTTGGCCTCCTGAGCTGAAGCCCCCATTCCCCACACCTCGTGACCCATGGCCCCTGGACCCACCTGATGGGCACCGTCCAGTGGGCTCTGGGTGGGACAACAGATGGAGGGGAGGGGAACAGGAGGAGACCTCTTACCTTCTTCACGGGTATGGGGGGTGGTTTGGTGCGTGGTTTCTGGCTCTGGGGGGCAGGGTTGCTCTGCTCGTCCCGCATGGCGAGAATAGAGGATGAGTGGACCATGGTCAGGTGGGGGGTCAGTCCGCTGTGCAGGCAGCTGCAGATGTACTGGGGGGTGCCAGGTGAGCTGCCGATGGGAGGCTCCCACATGACACTGCCCGCCCCAGGCCCAGGGAATGGAGAGGGTTCGTGCGGGTCTTCCCTGCCCCACCCACCTCCCGAAGATAGAGCCCCTTCTTGGGCTCCAGGAGGGCCAGCCCCACAAGGCTGGGACTGGGACACAGGGGCCCTGAGCAGGCCTCACCTGGAACTGGCAGAGTGGGTGGCTGCCATACAGGTACTCATGCCTGCCATTGACCCGCAGAGCGTAGTCCTCGGGCTGCTCCACCAGGGGCTGCCGGAACACTGTGGCCTTCTTCCGGAGGGCACAGGCCATCAGCGCCAGGGGCACGTCCTTGGTGGACACCTGGAAGGTGAAGCTCTCCTGGGGAAGGAGGGAGGGTCAGCCTTCTGCCCCTGAGGCCTCACGGGAGTTCTAAGGCATAGGGGCAGGGTTGCCTATCCGTCTGTATTAGGTAGACCCATCCCCCCAGAAGTAAGGTCCCCTTAAGGGCAGGGTCCAGGGTGGTCACTGATGAGGGCACAGAGCCGACACTCAGGAAAAGACCTGTTCAAGAAATCAACAGACCAATAACCAACCGCCAGTGCCACATGGTCATTCTGCCATGTCACACTCACCTGGTGGGACATTTGCTAAGCTCCCCACATGCAAGGACACCTGGCAAATACCATCTGATGCTACTGGGAAGTGGGCGGATTTGGGGGGCTCACAGATGACTAGGGAGCTCCACGGGAGGTGTCCCCCATGGACATGGCAGTCAGGACATCTCAGGCCATGGCTCACCTCACTGCCCTCGAACTTGACATTGACCAGCAAGGCCCGGTTGGGGAGCCGCAGGGCACCAGCCCCCCAGCCCCGTGCTGAGGGCTCCAGCTGGAGGGGGCAGCTGTACTGCAGCCAGGCCTCCCAGCCCAGCTGCTGCCGCCGGGCGGCTGCCTCCTCACAGAACTGGCGCATCTTGGTGCGAAAATCGTTCACCTCTGGGTCATGCAGAGAGTCAAACTCATGCAGGCCTGTGGGGCGGGGAGGGGCTGGTCAGAGCAGAGGGTGGGGGTTGGGGGGCCATGGGGGTCATGGAGGGCTGGCCCCAGGCTGCTATCCACTGGCAGGGGTACCTTTGCCAATCAGGAGGCTAATTTGTGAGTTGATGAGCTTCTTCACACGGTCACCCTCACGGGCCACCAGGCGCAGGACAGGCAGGAAGGGCTGAACGTCACACAGCCGCCGCTGCTCGTCCTCCAGCTCCTGCTGCTCCGCGGTCTGGTTGACACAGGTGAACACGTAGGCCTCGGGTCCGCTGAGCATGTGGAAGAGTGGCTCATACTGGGCACGGTGCCATAGCAGCTGAGGGGACAATCGCTGGTCAGCCTCTCCAGGCTGAAGCTGCAGATAGGTGGAGGGCTGGCCTCTAGCTAGGAGTCTCACCCATAGGACCCTCCCAGAGGACAAAGGCAGACCCAAGATGTGTGTCTTCGGCAGACACCTGGGTGCTGACCAAGTGGGTGGACAGGCTTCTCTGTCACTGCCTTTCTAGAGAGTGCACCAGGACTGGTGGCACGTCATGCAGGCTGCCCTCCAGAGCTCACAGACCATCCTGGTTTATCCAAGGGATTGCTGAACACACTCACCCCCTAGCTAATTGTCCTGATGCTCCTCATTCTGATTTTTTTTTTTTTTGAGACAGAGGCTCACTGTCACCCTCAGTAGAGTGCTGTGACATCATAGCTCACAGCAACCTCAAACTCTTGGGCTTAAGCAATTCTCTTGCCTCAGCCTCCCAGCAGCTGGGACTATAGGTGCCCGCCACAATACCCAGTTACTTTTTTGCTATTGTTGTCATTGTTGTTCAGCAGACCCTGGCCAGGTTCGAACCCAAAGTCCTGGTGCATGTACCCAGTGCCCTAAGCACTGAGCTACAGGAGCTAAGCCTTTTTTTTTTTTTTTGAGACAGAGTTTCATTCTGTGCCCTGGGTAGAGTGCAGTGGCATCATCATAGCTCACAACAACCTCAAACTCTTGAGCTTAAGCAATTCTCTTGCCTCAGCCTCCCCAGTAACGGGGACTACAGGCATCTGTCACAATGCCAGGCTAGTTTTTCTGGGGGTTTTTGTCCTATTTTTAATAAAGACTGGGTCTTGCTTTTTGCTCAAGCTAGTCTCAAACTCCTGAGCTCAAGCGATGCACTTACCTTGGCTCCCAGAGTGCCAAGGATTACAGATGTGAGCCACTGCGCCCAAATTCAGAAACATTGAACCCACTGAGTGAGCCAAAAAAACCTCTTTGTGGAGCATGGTCAGATCCATCAAGGTGTGCTCAGGTGAGGGGCCTCCAGGCCTCCCATGGTGACCAGAAAAGTGTGCACCACCATGTCACAGAGGGAACAGGAAAGGAGGAAAGACCCCCGCATGCTGCTACCATAGGCAATGGCTAATTATGGTCTGTCAAGCAATGGGATGACATAGAGCTATGACATAGTCTAAGGAAGTGCCCAAAGGTGCCCAAAGTGTATCATTACGTGGGGGAATCCTCAAGTTATAGGACAGTAGATGAAAGTAAAGCCCATTTCCATAGAAAAGCACCATAAAATTGAATACACATTTCAATTAATACAGACCAGGATTTGGCAAGCCATGGGCCAAATCTGGACGCTTCTGACTGATGCAAAGCCACGCCCACCTTTTACGTATCAGGGGTTATTTACATATCATCTGCATTTGCCTTAGGGTGGCTGCCCTGTCCAGCAGAGTCCCATCACATTGCTACAGATAGCATGCAGCCAGCCCGGGAAGGTAAACAGACTCACTATCTGGTCTCTGCTATAAATAAAAATATGAAGATATTGAAACCAAATTCAAGTGTGAGGTGAAACTTCATGGACAGATATGTTTCACACGTCTCTGCAGTGTTTGAATTTTAATAATGTGCAAGCACAGCTCTGTGTGTTGAAAAATAAGACTGATTTAAAATGATACCTATATAAAATTAATGACATGACCAAGAGGTTATAACGTTAACTCAGAAAAAGATATGAGTTCATAATGAGAATTATCACACACACAAAAAAGAATTATCACAAAAAACACTCTGTATAGAAATAGCCAAAACAGGAAATAGCCAAAGTGTTAACTATGGCCGTCGCATATGGCTGAATCACAGGTAATTGTTTTTCCCTTCTCCTTTTACTTCTTTCCCCCAACTTTAATGTGTCCATATTACTTTTGTGATGGAAAGGAAAACGTAATTTTTTTTTGAGACAGTCTCACTCATTCACCCTAGGGTAGAGTGCCATGGCCTTCCAGCTCACAGCAACCTCAAACTCTTGGGCTCAAGCAATCCCCTTGCCGCAGTCTCCCAGCTGAGACTACAGGTGCCTGCCACAACACCCAGCAAAAACTTAATTTTTAATGAAATCTTCTAGGAAGAAAAGAAAAATTAAAAAAAAATTAGGGATGGTTCATTCCTTCTCTCTCTCTTTTTTCTGCTGCCAATCATAGTTTCTACAATTCTGAGATAAGTTTTCACCCTCTGGCAGCCCAAGGTATGATCCATTAAATCTCATTTTTTTTTTTTTTTTTGGAGACAGTCTCACTATGTTACCCTGGGTAGAGTGCTGTGGCGTCACAGCTCACAGCAACCTCAGACTCTTGGGCTTAGGTGATTCTCTTGCCTCAGCCTCCCAAGTAGCAAGGACTACAAGTGCCCGCCACAAGGCCCAGCTATTTTTTTGTTGCAGTTGCCATTATTGTTTAGCTGGCCTGGGCCAGGTTCGAACCAGCCAGCCTTGGTGCATGTGGCCAGTGCTGTAACCACTGTGCTACGGGCACTGAGCTTAAATCTCATATTTTGTAAGTGGCACAAGCACCCTAAAGAGTCACAAGATAATATCTACCAAATCCCATCCAGATATTTAATCCTTTGACTCAGTAATTCCTCCTGGGAACTATTCAATGAAACTGAAAACTTTCCAAAGATGATGCTCCCTATGGCGACAGCTCTAAAGACAAAGACCTGTAAAATTCTTAAGTGCCCATGGATGAAATATGGTTTCAAAAATGATGGCACAATCATGAGTAGAACCAAAGCCCACCACTGGAAGCACCCCCATGAAGCTTTCACTGTAATCTAGGCCAGCAGTTAATAACCAGGTAACCTAGCAAAGAAAAACATATACTGTTACAGGGAGTAGCTGAAATTAGAATGATATACAGACTTCAACAAGAGTTTATACAATTCCATCTGAGGATTCCAAATCTGAGAAACAATGTGTCTGTTTGTCTCTGAACTCCAAGGTCTGAGGACCAGGTGGAAGACGGAGGTCATACCTGCTTGATGGTGCTGAGATTGGCATTGCAGGACACCGGGAAGTTCAAGTAGACTCCTGTGGGCAGCAGAAAGTCAACCACCACGCTCTGGTTCTCCTCCTTGGTCCAGAACTCCATGGGGCAGTCGACCCCAGGGGGCATCCTGCTTTGTTACTTCTCACAGGTCAGCAGTTGTCCTGAAAAGGAAGCAAAGGCCAAGTGAGCCACCTCAAACGTGCTGGGTGAGTTCTGGGGAGAACAGTCTGCTGGGATTTTATTTATTTATATTTTTGAGACACGTTCTGTTGCTCTGAGTAGGGTGCTGTGGTGTCACAGCTCACAGCAACCTCAAACTCCTGGGCTCAAGTGATCCCGCTGCCTTAGCCTCCTAAGTACTTGGGACTACAGGCACCTGCTATGATGCCCAGCTAGTTTTTCTATTTTAAGTAGACATGGGGTCTCCCTCTTGCTCAAGCTGGTCTTGAAATCCTGAGCTCAGGCAATCCACTTGCCTTGGCCTCCCGGAGTGCTAGGATTACAGGCATGAACCACCAGCGCCCACCCTGTCTGCTGGGATTTTAAACAGCAGGAAGCTGAGGACTGAGACCTGGCTCATGGACACACAAAGTTTACTTCCCTCAAGGCCTCGTCCTGCCCAAGGTAGTCTGTGGCTTCTACCAGCCTGGGCCACCACCTCTCATTCCAGGTGGATCCTTCATAGACACCAACAGAGCCATGCCAAGTCACATTTCCTCTGGAACATACATATCCCTGAGACCTGGTCACGGCCACCAGTGGACATGGATAGGAGATGGCAGGGTCACTAGTCACACACCCCAGGACTAGAAACAGACCAAAGGCCGCAGTTCTTTGAAACATTCTAACCAGAAATCAAAAGACTTAACAGTGGCTCTAGCTACCTAACAATCTATGGAAATATTTCAATCATACCAAACCCCATGTACCAGTCATAACCCCCACCCCCAGCCTCATCTCCCCCAACTAGTGACATAATGCTACAGACACACTTAAAGTCCTTGTGTATCCTAGCCCTTTCAAGCCCCCCGTCCAGCTCTTCCCACTTCAGGCTACTACCACCTGGAATCTGGTTGTTTATGATTTCTGTGTATGTTTGTATGCTTATATTTTACTAACGTGTATCCATAAACAATTCGTAATATTTTTGCAGTTTTAGAACTCCACAGGGAAAAGCAAGTTTTCTGCACCTTGCTGTGGCCACTCACTATGACATTCTTGAGGTTTACTCAGGCAGACACATGTAGCTCTAGCAGTCCATTCAGCTGCGCTCTGCACTCTAAGAAACCACAATTTATTTACCCTCTCTCTTGTTGATGAAGTGAAGGTTTGTTTCTACTTCTGGGCGATATAGCCATTGCTACAATGTATACACTTGTATATATCAGCTTGTGTTCCTGTGAGAGAGTGGATGAATGTTGTCCAAGAGAGTAAGTGAACTATACATGTAATGTTAAAGTTACCAGTAGCCACATTAAAAAGAGTGAAAAGATGGGGCGGCGCCTCAAGTAGGGCACTTGCCCCATATGCCGGAGGTTGTGGGTTCAAACCCAGCCCCAGCCAAAAACTGCAACAAAGCAAAACAAACAAACAAAGTGAAAAGACACAGATAAAATGAAGTTACATATATGTTTTAATTAACTCAATATGTCCAAAAGATGGTCATTTCAACATGTAATCTTGGCCCATTTTCCTGTGGGGTTATCTTTTTTTAATTGGTTTGTACAATTCCTTTCTTCTCCTTTCCTTTTTCTTTTCCTTTCCTTATTTCCTCCCTTCCTCCTTTCTTTCCTTTCAAGAGACAGGGTCTTGCTGTATCACCCAGGCTGGAGTATAGTGGTGCAATCAAAGCTCACTGCAACCTCTAGCTCCTGGACTCAGGCAATCCTCGTGGCTCAGCCTCCCAAGTAGCTGAGACTACAGGTACACACCACCCCACCCAGCTGATTTTTTTTTGGAGATGGGGGTCTCATTCTTGTCCAGGCTGGTCGTGAACTCCTGGCCTCAAGTGATCCTCCTGCCTCAGTTTCCCAAAGTGCTGGGATTACAGGCATAAGCAACCAAGTCCAGCCTAGGATTTCTTTATATATTGTAGATTCCATTCCTTTGTTGATCAAATGAGTTGGAAATGTCTTCTAACCTGAGTCATCCTTTTCCTTTGTTTAATGGTGTCTTTGGTAAAAAAGTTTTTAATGTTGATGCAGTCAAATTTATTAATCTTGCTCTTGTATGTTTTATAATTTTTTATTCTTAAAAAAAATACTTCCCTACCTACTCAAAAACCACATTTTCCTAGATTTAAATAACTTTTTACAATACCTGGGCCAGGCGCAGTGACTCACAACTATAATCCTAGCACTCTGGGAGGCTGAGGTGGGAGGACGCCTTGAGCTCAGTTGTTTAAGACCAGCTTGAGCAAGAGTGAGATCCCATCGCTACAAAAAAAAAAAAAAAATAGAGAAAGACTATCCAGGTGTTTGGCAGACACCTATATTCCCAACTATTCGGGAGGTTGAGTCAGGAGGATCACTTGAGCCCAGGAGTTTGAGGTTGCTGTAAGCTAGACTATGGCCATGGCACTCTAGCTTCAGAGACAGAGTGAGACTCTGCCTCAAAAAAAAAAAAAAAAAAAAAAAAAAAAAAAAAATTAAAAAAAAAAATAAATTTTATTATTAAAATGTTTGGTTTAATGTAGATGAAAATTGTATGACTGTGCCACATGGG
>CAUYRH010141288.1:0-11559 GCA_963574655.1 Perodicticus potto
TCCTTTCTCATTTTTCACCCTTCCATTAACTTGCCCTCATCTTTTTACTCTTCGATTACTGTAACAGATGTCTTCCTCATTGACCTCCCTGATCTCAATATCATCCACCTTCAGATCTGTTTTGTAGACTGCTGCTGAACTTCTCACCTGTACACACTCCTTTCATGTAGATTCAATGAATATGAGAGAAAACCAAGTCATTCTCCCCTCAGGAACTTACAGTGGCTACAAATCATCTGCTAAGTTCAAACTCCCCTTTCTGACTTTGTTCCTTCCCTCTGTTCTTCCATGCATCTTACTTTTTTGACTTGCTGAACTCCTTGCCTTTTCCAAAACACATCCTGCCTCATTCCCTTGCCCCTGTTGGTTCCCCTACCATGAGCAAACTCACTCCCATATCACTGTTAAAAGCCTAATATTTGGCTCGGCGGCTGTGGCTCAAGCGGTTAAGGGGCCAGCCACAATCACCTGAGCTGGCAGGTTCAAATCCAACCTGGGTCTGCCAAACAATAATGACAGCTGCAACCAAAAAATGGCCAGGTGTTGTGGGGGGGTGCCTGTAGTCCCAGCTACTTGGGAGGTGGAGGCAGGAGACTCGCTTGAGCCCAGGAGTTGGAGGTTGCTGTGAGCTGTGATGCCACAGCACTACTCTACCCAGGGTGACAGCTTGAGGCTCTGTCTCAAAAAAAAAAAAAAGCCTAATATTTTTTCTCTTGAGTTAAAATGTCATTTCTTCTGTTACCCAGGTAGAATTAGTGGTAATTCTGTGCCTCTTCAGTACCTTGTTTGTACTTTCTACTTAAAATATCCAGTATTTTCTTTCTGGTATCATAGTAACATGCATGTCTAGACTTAAACTCACTTGTTCATCCTTATAATCCCCGAAGCATCCAAACAAGTGCCTAGAATGCACATAGGAGGCACTTGAAAATGAGTCTTTTTGTTGTTGTTGAGACAGAGAGTCTCACTCTGTCTCCCTGGGGTTAAGTGCTATGGTGTCATAGCTCACAGCAACCTCAAACTCCTGACTCAGTCAATCCTCTTACCTCCTCTTGCCTCAGCTTCCCAAGTAGCTGGGACTACAGGAGCCCATCACAACGCTCAGCTTATTTTATTTTTTTTTTTTTTTTAGTAGAGATGGGTTCTTGATCTTTCCCGGGCTGGTCTTGAACTCCTGAGGTCATGGGCAGAGCCTGTGCTCAGTGAGTAGGGTGCCAGCCCCATATACTGAGGGTGGCCGGTTCAAACCCAGCCCTGGCCAAACTGCAACAAAAAAATAGCCGGGCTTTGTGGTGGGCGCCTGTAGTCCCAGCTACTCAGGAGGCTGAGGCAAGAGAATCACCTAAGCCCAAAAGCTGGAGGTTGCTGTGAGCTGTGGTGCCACAGCACTCTACCGAGGGCGACAAAGTGAGATTCTGTCTCTACAAAAAAAAAAAAAAGAACTCCTGAGCTCAAGTGATCCACCTGCCTTGGCCTCCCAGAGTGCTAGGATTATAGGTGTGAGTCACCAGACCAGCCCCCACAATGAGTCTTCAAATCGACTAGGCCACTTCTGCAAGCTCCTTACCCACCCTCTTCTCTATAGCCTTACTCTTGGTCTCTACTATTTAATAGTCACTCAGGCAGCTCTCTTTAAATAAAATCCAGCTGGTCACACCCAGCTCTAGTGAGACACTCCTAGCTTTGGCAGGAATAGCTTCTGAATGTCTGCCCAAACTTCCGACATTCACCATAACCTGCCCTGTCCAGCGTATACACCCTTGCTCTCATCTGTGTCTAAGCATGTGTCCTCTACTCTACATTATGTCAAATCTTTCAGCTCCGCCTTTGTTCACACTATTGCCCATGCCAGAAGTACTCTTCCCTTATCCTGATCAAATCCTCCCCAAACTTCAGGACCAGATTAAGTCTTACTTTATTCATGCATGATGTCACCTTTAGCTATTTTTGCCCATGTTTATCTCTTCTGTGTCTGAATTCCTTTGGTAGAGATTGTGTAATATATTATGGTATTCTCAGATTCTTTCTTACATATGTTTTGCTTTTCTGAGCAAGAGTACTGACTCTTTGGGGCAAAGATCATGTCTTAATCTCTTTTGGTATTGTGTTGCTGATCATTACATTTATAAGTCAACAGAGCTATTTTATTCCTCATTACTAATTTCTCATAAATTGACAAAAGATACTCATGGCCTACTTCTGCCCATAAAAGAACTGTATAACCAGGTCTGGGATATTACCTAAGGATGGCCAGTACTATTAAAAATAGAGATATTTGGGAGGCGCCTGTGGCTCAAAGAAGTAGGGCGCTGGTCCCATATGCAGGAGGTGGCAGGTTCAAACTCAGCCCCGGCCAAACCTGCAAAAAAAAAAAAAAAAAAAAAAAAAAATAGAGATATTTCAAAATCAATGTGATTTTTTGCAACTAAATTGGTTTCTTTGCAGTTAATCTAGCCAACTGTCTTATGTGCATGATAGGTTAAGGCAGATGGGAGAATGAGTGAATTCAAAATGGTTAATTTTGTAACTATTTATGATATGCAATTGAACAAAACTCTGATAAATCAAATTCACTACCTTTTTTTATTATAGGGAAAATAATAGAGTCTATGTTCCCAGTGATTATAAACATTCTGTGACTAAAATCTTTACAGATGATATTTGGTCTTCATCATAGATTCAGTCTGTTTAAGCATTTAAGGAGCTGCTTGCAAAATTAAATAAATAGGCATAGTCTGACCCAGAGAGGTACGTATAAGCTCTGCATATTGCATGATGAAAAATTGAAGGGCAGAATTGGGCTCGGTGCCTGTGGCTCAAGCAGCTAAGGCGTCAGCCACATACACCTGAGCTGGTGGGTTCGAATCCAGCCTGGGCCTGCCAAACAACAATGATGGCTGCAACCAAAAATAGGCAGACGCTGTGGCAGGCGCCTATAATCCCAGATACTTGGGAGGCAGAGGCAAGAGAATCGCTTGAGCCAAGGAATTGGAGATTGCTGTGAGCTGTGATGCCACCGCACTCTACCCAGGGTGACAGCTTGAGGCTCTGTCTCAAAAAAAAAAAAAAAATATATATATATATATATGAAGGGCAGAATTGAAGAAGAGGCACAGTGTGTAGTTTAGACTTTGTGTGAGTTGCACACTGTTTGTTCGGGACATGCAGAGAGGAGAAAAGATAACACCATTTCTCCTCTTATTTCTTTATATTTAGGTTCTTTTCTTGTTCTGAGGAATCAGTTTCCCCTTAAACATTTTGATATTTTTCTAACACAATAAACTTGTTAATTTGGTTGCATTTTGATTTATCAACCATTGCTTTAAACCTACTGTAATAAATGATGCTATTGACCATGCCAGAAGGAACATGAGATCCTCCACAGACGTTATGTGGAGGTCTGTTTTGCTTCTTACTGTCACTCATTTCTATATTTTTATATTAATGAGTTGCATTCTTTCTTTAGTCTCTGTTTTCCCTTTCTGGCTGCCAAAGAAGGCTATCTATCCTATGATCAAAGTTCCCCTGAAAGCCTTTATCTCTCACCAGTCACTAGCCAGTGCTTTACTGGGTCACTCTGGTCACTATTTTCTTACAGCTCACCATTAGCTAATTACAAGAGTATTTGATTAGAAATTTTTCTTGAACTCAATAAAGCCCTCTAGTTTAAAAAAAAATACACTTAGAAACAATATCTACACAGAAACTTGGACATAGATGTACATAACTATATTTTTCATAGTAGTAAAAAAAGTGGAAACAACTTTAATATCCATCAATGGCAGATTGGATAAATAAAATGTGGCATATCCATACAATGAGGTGTTATTTATCACTGAAAGGAATGAAGTACTAATACATCTACAGCATGGGTGATATTTGAAAGCACTATGTTAAGTAAAAGCCCAAAACACAAAAAGCCACATATTTTATGATCTCATTTATATGAAATGTCCAGAATAGGCAAATCTACAGAGACAGAAAGCAGATTAGTGTTTGTTAGGGCCTTTGAGTACATGTGTGTGGGACAGGGATGAAGAGTACCTGCTAATGATACGGATTTTCTTTTGGGGTTGATGAAAATAATTAAAATTAGATTGTGGCCATGGTTGCAAAACTCTGTGAATGTATTAAAAAATTTGAATTGTATGTTTTTGTTTTTTGAGTCTCATTCTGTTGCCCCAAACTAGAGTGCCCTGGGATCAGCTTAGCTCATAGCAACTCAAACTTAATATAAACTAAACATGAAATTTAAACGAAGAAAAGAATGGAGTTTAATTAAGTATAATTACCTAAAATTTGATTTTTCATATGTGAAAAATTAGAAGCACCTAATGGTCATTTAGTCAATAATATTCAGTAACTATTCATTGATTACCTCCTATGGTTCCAGGAAGTACTCTAGGTAGGCATCATGATATTAGATGAATAAAACATGGCTCTTGGCTCGGCGCCTGTGGCTCAATGGGCTAAGGCGCCAGCTACGTACACCTGAGCTGGCGGGTTCGAATCCAGCCCGGGCCCGCCAAACAACAATGATGGTTGCAACCAAAAAATGGCCGGGCATTGTGGCGGGCGCCTGTAGTCCCAGCTACTTGGGAGGTGGAGGTAAGAGACTCGCTTGAGCCCAGGAATTGGAGGTTGCTGTGAGCTGTGATGCCATGGCACCCTATCCAGGGTGACAGCTTGAGGCTCTGTCTCAAAAAAACAAACAAACAACAACAACAAAAATAAACAACAACATGGCTCCTGGCCATAAGGAGCTCAGCAAAGAAAGTACATAGCTTTAGTTATCCACAAACTATATCTGTGATAAAAGACTATGGTTCTAGGTACTGAAAAAAATACCTGAAAATGAAGAATTTCATTAGGTATTTGAACTTGGCAAAATGAAAAGCTAAAAATCTTCTTTTCATAAAAGTCATAATGATATATAGGCTTGAAAATAGCATGAAATTCTAAATGCTATGTACTAAATGTTGATTCTTGAATTAATTTCCTATACAGCTTGGGACATGGACTGCTACTCTTAGACACGGACTGCTATTCTTAGAGTTTGGCATATTTCCTGCATTTGCATGAGTTTATAATCTTGGCACTTTGTTATTACAGTGCTTGACATTTAATTACAGAAGGCTGGAAAAAGAAAAAAATCAGGAAAATACAAGCAAATTCTAAAAGGCGTTATCATTCAAGAAGCGTGTGCTGAAAACAGGGAGATATTTCATATCCTTGAGGCTATTACTGGTTTATTGGAAACATCTTTTGTAGATCATGCTCCTCTTTACTTGGTGAATGGAATTTTGGCTATGGTAGATAATACTGACTATCCTTCCCAGTAAATCTAGGAGGCTACAGAATGAAGTATCTTTTACCAGCACTCTTTTTTCCCCCTTCCTGCATCACAGAAATTTTTTGAATCTGCTCCTGGATATAAGTAAATTTATAATTGCTCTCACATAACATTGTAAAAAGCTGTCTACTGGAAGCTCTTTTTTACCTCTCCTTTGCTAGTGGTAAGAAAAGAAAATTAAAGTCTCCTAAACCTGCTTAGAAGCTCAATTTCAGAAACCTATCATGGGATCAGGCCCTGAGTAGGGACAATCCTACATTTGAGAGTACCATAAGTAACAGTTTGAAATTGGTTCTAATTAAGGTGGTCAGTGAAAATAATTTCTCTTTTAAAAAGTATAAGAAAAGAAAAGCTAAAGAAAATATGTTGCATGACAACATGACATTTGTGTTTTTTGTTTAATTTTAATTTTTGTATTTTTTTGAGACAGAGTCTCACTTTGTCACCCTCAGTAGAGTGCCGTGGTGTCATAGCTCCCAGCAACCTCAAATTCTTGGGCTTAAGTGATTCTCTTGCCTCAGCATCCCAAGTAGCTGGGACTACAGGCACCTACCACAACAGCTGACTATTTTTAGAGACGAGGTCTTGCTCTTGCTCAGGCTGAGCTCAAGCAATCCATCTGCCTCAGCCTCCCAGAGTGCTAGGATTACAGAGATGAGTCACTGTGCCCAGCCCAACATATGTCATTTTGAAGCATAAAGTAAATCTTTCAGTATAAGTCTTTGGTTTCCTCCAAAATATTTTAGAATAGGGCGGCACCTGTGGCTCGAGGAGTAGGGCGCCGGCCCCATATGCCAGAGGTGGTGGGTTCAAACCCGGCCCAGGCCAAAAAAAGAATTACTGATCTAGGGCGGCACCTGTGGCTCAAAGGAGTAGGGCGCCGGCCCCATATGCCTGAGGTGGCAGGTTCAAATCCAGCTCCAATCAAAAACTGCAAAAAAAAAAAAAAAGAATTACTGATCTAGGGGACACCTGTGGCTCAATGAGTAGGGCTCTGGCCCCATATACTGAGGGTGGCAGGTTCAAACCCGGCTCCAGCCAAACTGCAAAAAAAAAAAAAAAAAAAAAGGAATTACTGATCTAATTTAAGGTATGCTCTGCTTCCAAACTAATGTCTGTATTATTCTAATACAACTTGTACATTTGGTCACTACATGCTAGTCAACAAAAATTTATTGTGCCTACTATGTGCTGGACATTGTGCATTTATTTCATGCTAGCCAGTCAAGAGTTATTAAGCTCTTCATATATTAAGAAGTGATTTCGAAAGGCATGAAATGCTATAATAAATACAAATTCTATGTATGGCAGCTACGTTAAACCTTGAGGCATGATTGATCAAATTGATTCAGTCATTTTCATAGAGATCTAGTGACTGTTCACAGCAGAATGAACTCAGAAGGAAAAAGCACTGATTGTTAAGATTGCTTAACTGATTGGACCTGCTATGCTGTGATCTGCTTCAGCAGTCACACACAAGATAGATAGTGCCCCTACAGCGAAACAATTCTGAATACTTAGCCAGAGGTGGTGGACTCTATACAAATCCCCACTCCCACTCCACCTCTACCACTGCTCTCCCGTGATTTTTGCCTGATGCTCTTGGGAAATTGCCATAAGTGCTCAGTTCTTTTTTTCATTTTATCTCTGAAGATAGAGACAGGATGAATGATAAGCTGGAATCCTTCCTGATTGGTCACTACCTATGCTGTTCTGGTCATTAAATCAGAATGTAACTGAGCAAATATAATTTCAGATTTTAATTTGTTAATTTTATTTGGAAATATTTAGGCATTAAAGTAGTCAAAAATCCATGAGACAACATGCAGAACTGAAAAAGGGAATTAGAGAGGTAGGCCACAGGACTGCTTAGCAAAACTAATTCTGTTTGCATATGGCCTCAAATTATGGGTTTCCTCCTTTTTCTCCTTTTCCTTTTCTGGACAGACTTATTATAGTCATTTTGATTTCTCTTCCTTTTATTTCTTTGGCTTTTTTAACAATTGGCCAAAAATAAATAAATTCAGAATTGACTTATTGAAAACAGTTAGCTATATATATATATATATATATATGTACACAAGCTCACAGTAACTTCAAACTCTTGGATGTAAGAGATTCTATTGTCTCAGCCTCCCAAGTTGCTGGGACTACAGGTGGTCACCACAAGACCCGCCTATTTTTTTGTTGTTGTGGCAGTTGTCATTGTTGTTTTAGCTCGCCTTGGCTGGGTTAAAACCCACCAGCCTCGGTGTATGTGGCTGGTGCCCTACCCACAGAGCTACAGGCACCACCTAACAGTTAACTATATTTAACTTTTATTTCCAAAGCACCTCTTAGAGGATATGGAGCTGCTTATTCCTTAGTTATTAGAGTGAATCGGTATGTGTATTCCTGTCTCCCCATATGGACCTCTAAATTGTTCTTCTCATCTGTAACTTGTCAGATTCCTTGTCTCTGATCTGCTGACTGTTATTATTAATATCTACTGAACCATGATTTATGCCAGGACCTCAGCAGAAGGAAGAAGAGGAAAGAGGTAGCAAAGAATCTTGGAAAAGGGTTTGGCGCCTGTAGCTCAGTGGGCTAAAGCACCAGCCATGTACCCCTGAGGTGGCGGGTTCGAATCCAGCCCAGCTCGCCAAACAACAACGACGGCTGCAACCAAAAAATGGCCACGCGTTGTGGTGGGCTCCTGTAGTCGCAGCTGCTTGGGAGGTGGAGGCAAGAGACTCTCTTGAGCCCAGGAATTGGAGGTTGCTGTGAGCTGTGATGCTACAGCACTCTATCTAGGGTGACACCTCGAGGCTCTGTCTCAAAAAAAAAAAAAAATCTTGGAAAAGGCTGGAATGAAATTTTTGGCTTTTTGAGACAGTCTCACTATGTCACCCGCGGTAGAGCGCTGTGGCGTCACAGTTCACAGCAACCTCAAACTCTTGGGCTTAGGCGATTCTCTTGCCTTAGCCTCCCAAGTAGCTGGGACTATAGGCACCTGCCACGACGCCTGGCTATTTTTCTGTTGCACTTGTCATTGTTGTTTAGCTGGCTCAGGCTGGGTTCGAACCCACCAGCCTTGGTGTATGTGGCCGGCACCATAACCACTGAGCTACGGGCACCACTGCTGGGATGAAATTTTATAGATTAACTTAGTTTATAGGAATTATACCTTCAAGACTGTGTTTGGCACGTCAATCAGAGTTCAAAGGATGAGGCAAACTTGGACTTTATTCAAAGGATGATCAGGTCCTGGGATTGGGGTAAGAAAAAGCAATAGGACTAAACAGCTGCTGGCAAGTATTGGCCCCAGATGGTCATATGGATGAAAGCAGGATGCTAACTAAAAGAGGATATGCAGAGGCAGATTCAGCTTCTAGGGGCAATGAGAGTAGGAAGGATTAGAGAATCCGGCTGGAACTCAAGGTAAATTCTAGCTTCAAGATGGGAATTATAAGCCTAATCAGAAAGCCAAGGCAAAAATCAATTACAGAAGTAGCCCAACACAAGGGTGGAGGGAGGTAAGAGAAGATGAGCAGTTCAGTGGGCACACACCGGACAAAGAGGACCCCAGACAGCAATGTGTATTCTACCTCACCCACTGTCAAGAGGGAGCGTCTAATGTCCTGCTAGTTTTACGCAGGATTTGGTTCACTAGATGTAGGAGATAGAATGTTCCTAGCCTCCGTCAAAGCAGGAAAGCCACCTCATATACTTTCCGCCAATGCTTAAATAGTCACAAAATTATCACACACATCAATTGCTATGATTTTTACTTCTACCTGAGTTGTGTGCAATTCCGTAAAGAACTAAATATGATCAGAACCTAAATATTGTGCTATGAGATTTCTCTGTATCAGTGGCCTTTATAAACTAAGCCCAGGTTGGCAAACTTTTTCTGTAAGGGTCCAGATAGTAAATACTTGAGGCTTTTCAGGCCATACAGTGTTGACAGGAGTTAGAAGGCTTCAAGCTGGGAATAGGAAACAGGCACGAGAAGAAGGGGGAGGGACTTCTTTAGAGCGACCTGTGCAGCCATTGGTTACTGGCTGTTGCTAGGCTGACCAATGCCAGGGGAGGGGCTTCCCCCAGTGATTGGGTGGAAAAAGTGCGCCATAACAAATAAAGGGCCAATCAACAGTCAGTTAATGTTTAAAAAAACCAATCATTGTAAACCAGGTCGGTTTGAAGGACCCAACCAGTGTTTGCCAGCAGGTTTGGGCAGGCAGACAAGGCATAAAAGCCCAACCTTAATGAACTGCAGCCGCAAAGTGCTCCGGATGCCTTAGATTGTGTTGGAAACTTTTCTACCTCCTAATAAACTATTGCTCTATCACGTCTGCTTGCCTATCGTCTGTGAATTCATTCTTCGATTCCCGAGACCAAGAACTTGACCAGGAGAAGAAAAATCTGGTATCAGTATCAGTCATGAGTACTCGCCCTCTGCCATTGTAGCATGAAAGCAGTCACTACGTAAACAAATAGCCATGGCTCTCTTCCAATGAGTTCTTATTTATGGGCCCTAAAATTCGAATTCTATAAAATCGTTATGTGTCATGAATTATGATTATTCATTTGATTTAAAAAAAAAAACAATTTAAATGTGGGCGGTGCCTGTGGCTCAAGGAGTAGGGCACCGGCCCCATATACCGGGGGTGGGGGTTCAGGCCTAGTCCCAGCCAAAACTGCAAAAAAAAAAAAACCCAAAACAAACAAAAAAAAAAAAACAACTTAAATGTGTACAAATTATTCTTAGCTCATTAGCCATACAAAAAGAGGCAGTAGACCATACTTCGCATCCCCTGTACTAAACTTAAACACATGATATTTTATTCAATGAGCGATGATCTGATTAATTCTGCCTAGCAAGCCTCCAACACTATAATCAGGGCCCCGTAATTCTCCTGATAGGATTAGCCTTGTTCCAAGTTCTGGTAAAAATCACACTGCAAACAATATAAGAAACTCTGTCTATTATCCATTCTCTATAAAAGTCAGTCTGTTTGATGGTCCTTCTCTATTTCTGTACTTTGTTCTGATAATAGTGTTCTGATGTGGTTATTATTGGCAAAGCCACTGAGCTGCACTCTAATTCCTCCAAATATTCTTTCTTGTATGCCCGAGTTTCTGCTTGACACAGTTCCTACAGAACTAGAGCTTATCATAACTCCTAATCCAAAATTGCAGTCTTGGAGATGGAGGTGTTCTATATTAACCTTCGTGCCTATGGCTCGGTTCCTGTGATCTACTCATCTTCCTAATGTTGACTCTACCTTTCTGCTCAGTACTAAAGTAAAAATTACATAGTAAAACTCTTAATAACTGCACAAGAGACAATACAAATTATTTCTTATTAGGCCTTTATAAACTCTGAGTTTCAAGTCTCTGCGTTCCTTTTTCAAGATTTGGGTTCATTCTTGATTAATCAAGTCTATTCCAGATTTTTATGTAATATGCAATGTGGTGGATTCAATCATATAACTTTAGTATTTTTTTCTAATTCTCTTTTCCACATACAAAATTCTATCCTGTGACAGATAGTTATCTCCATTTGTCAATGTATAAGCTACTTCCTCATTACGAAATTACATTGTAACACAGATGATACTATATTCAGCTTTTCATAAGTATTTCATACAACTTTGCAGAGGCAATTGGAGAAAAACAGAAGCCACCTTTCATGTATTTTCTGGGGTCAAACCTGGGAATGTGTATTTCTGACCTGTGTTGCACCTGATCTTTCATCAAGAGGAAAAGAGGTCATCTGCTCTGCACCAAGATTTTCAAATGCAGCTAGTTATAAAGAATATGCCTGCAATTTAGTGACACTTGAGGATGGAGAGAGCATGACATAATAATTTAGAGTGATTATTATTAAGTCAAAGACCTAACTGGGATATATTTCCAAAGCTCACATATCTGGACGTAGGCCAATGCTTTTGATTTCCAGGTAGAAGTGTGGATTTGCGGTTATTAATAGTTAATAAACAAAGTACACCTGTTATTCTCCACAATCAGGACATGCCTTTATGAGGCCATCAAATTGATTTTGTTTTTATTACATCATAAAGAGGTAGATCATGTATACATTAATCCTTTATGGGGTACAATGTACTGATTTTATATACAATCTGGAGTGCTTAGATCATACTGGTTAATATATCCCTCACCTCATTTACTTAATTATTGTGATAAGACATTTATACTCTATA
>CAUYRH010141293.1:0-19676 GCA_963574655.1 Perodicticus potto
GTCAGGAGAAATCTTCTAAATGCGGATCAAAATTGTTTTCACATAGTAAATGAGAAAATATCATGAATGTTACATTAATCAGGTTGATGAAAATATCTCCGATTGTATGGGAAGCCCGCACACTGTACTCCAAGCCTGAATTATTGTACACAGTTATGACTAAATAAAAAATAATTAAAAAAAAAAGGTAAAAGTATTGTGCTGTTTTCTGGACAGTATATCTGCCACTTAAGTTTAGAGTTAGGTAATGGTGAATATTGTAAATCATAGATTAAGTGTGCACGTGACTGCCAAAGTATATAAGCTGGTCAGAAATAAAGTTAATTTGCTACATGCCTCAACAGAGCTTGTAGCCTGCTTCTTGCACCCTTAACATTACAGAGCAAATTTACACCTGAGGCAGAACTGCAGCCCCTCCCGTCTCCAGTCACGCAACACTATTCCTATAACTTGTCACTTAATTGTAATGTCTATTCAGCCAGATTTTATACCTCTTTCTCACAGCTTCCATCCATAGAATGAGGCAGGACTGGAAGTTTCATGTGTGTTTGCATATGTATTTATATGTTTATATTACATATAAATTATAAATACACGATCCATAAATCAGACAATGAAGTATAAAGGTATAAATTATAGATGCTATTATTGCATTGAATGATTTCTCAATTCTATACTCAGCAAAATTTTGGTTAGATAGATCATTGATGTAAATGTTATTTATTTATTTATTTATTTACTTTGTTTTTGAGACAGAATTTCACTTTTTTGCCCCTAGTAGAGTGCCATGGCATCATAGCTTACAGCAACCTCAAACTCCTGGGCTCAAGCAATCTTCTTGTCTTAGCCTCCCAAGTAACTGGGACTACAAGGCGCCTACCGCAACACCTGGCTATTTTTTAGAGACAGGATCTCGTTCTTGCTTAAGCTGATCTAGAACTCGTGAGCTCAAGTGATCCACCTGCCTTCACCTCCCAGAGTGCTAGGATTACAGGCATGAACCACCACACCAGTCTTGATACAAATTTTAGTTGGTTTTTGCTACCTTAAAGGGGCTCATAACATTTAGGAGAAGAAGGCCAGGTACACAGAGTAAAGCAAGTCAGAGAGAGACAAGTATCCAATAGAGCAGCTAGTAAAATTCTCGGGCAGCCCAGAGAAGAAACTGACTTTTGTCCGGGAGCCCTGTGACAGGTTTCAGGAGAATGGTAGCATTTGGTGAGAGGCTTCTTGCTAAGGAGGACTTCGGTAGAGGGTACCAGGGAGAGAAGGTGTGCAGGTGAGAGCCCCAGGGGAGATGGGTTTGGTTTCACTACTGTGTCTTTAGGAAGCAACTATTTGGAATCACGAGCTTTCTACACATGTGGTATTTCACTGATTGTAGCTAGACATTGTTGGCTTAAAAAATAAATAGAGAAAGATTCCACCCAAGTCATAAGGCCAAGAAAATACCAATGATTGGAGCAAATGCTTCACCCTACCAAAAAAACACAAATCATCAAAATATTGATTTAGAAAAGAAGAGTCTGTCAACCAAACAAAGTATTTTATATACTCATTGTTTCTAAATAGAATAGCTTTTCTGAGGAGACATTTAGTCAGAAAGGCAAACAACCTCATCTATATCAGGAAATAATGGCAAGCATTCATCAAAGTCACTCTGAAGCACTGCTACTGGCTGGCCAGGGTCATTAATCCAGAACTTAAGTCTAATGTGTGATTACGGGCTGGTCAGCAGCATCAGGAATTAACATTTGTATAATGTTGCTCAATATTCCCTTCTCCCTGCTCATTTAATTGAAGTGAGCCTAAAAGAGAGAGGGGGAAACAGAAAATATTAATGAGACTGACTCTTGAAACAAGTGATAAAAGTCACTTTGGTGGTATCATCTAAGGCTGAACTATAGGAAGCTGTCTAGAATGTTCCACTGGGATCCTTCCTAGTTACACAAAGAGGTGATCTCAGTGATTAACTTAAATGATTCCATCAGCATTGTGTACACGTATGTGGGAGAACATACGAATGCTTTTCATTTCGACAATATATATATATATATATATATATATTTTGAAGAGCTACAATGAAGAATCTCAGAAAGGCTAAATGATTGGAAAGACAGCTCTGGGCTCTGGGCTCAGTCCCCTGAAAAACCGCAAAGCCATCGTTCCGCGGTGACACCCACCTTCACAAAGACTCACGGACCAACGCGCTGGAAACGTAGTGAGATAATGTGAGCCTCACAGATGACAATGAGACACTATTAAAAATTTGTGGGAATGGATAGTAATAAAAGAACAACTCAGCATTGGAGTAAGACGTTCAATTTACTACACGCTATCTCTGATACGTCAAACACAAAAAGCAGTTGTTTCCAAATGTGAAGTGGCAAAAATGGAGGGAGGATTGACACATGGACTTCTAACTATGATTTGAGAAGAAGGAAACCGTAATTGTGTTAGGCCATGAACACTTGGGTTGGAGCAAAGTCATGAACACATAGCGTCATCTACCTGATGAATAGAGAGAAAAACAGAAATGAATGAGAAACAGAGCTGGAAGAGTAAACTACCAGACATCTGCACACAATCGTACAAATTGAGACTTGAAATGAATTTGTGTAGCAAGATTACTGGATACATTTATACATATGATACTGATAAAAATATCTAGCAGTTACTGAGCATGTAAAATATTCTGGGCAGTTTTATGCACTTCTTATATCTTCGTCCATTCAATTTATATGACAACACTAGGAGGTAAATACTTTCGTGTCCATTTTACAGATGAGGAAACAAAGGCATAAATAGAAGTGAAGTTACTTGTAAGTGACTCAGCTAGTAAATGACACACCTCATACCCAGATGCAATGACCTTTTTTTGGTAAGTGATTGCAAAAAGTAAAATAATTGTTTCCACTATTGCTTTATTCCCCAAAAGTTGTTGTTACAGCATTCAAAGGGTCTTTTCAAGTGTATATGAGATAATTTAATATTAATTAAAATCCTATGGTAGTTCTCCATTGCTACAAGATAAAGTCCCAACTCCTCACCATGGCCCATGAGATCGTTCACACCTGGCTCCTGCACAGTCCTCAGCCATCTCCATCCCAGAACCGGGCCTGGACCTGCTCTTGGCTACAGGGCCTCCTGTTCTGCCAGACTCCCAATTCCTAGGGGTTAGACAGAGGCCAAGCGTGCTCCAGCTTCAGACCCTGAAAGTTAATATCACCTCTTCCCAATTAGGCCTATCTAATACACTCCAGAATCACTCCACAAGCAGTCCCTGGGCTACAGATCACATTGGTTAGGAAGGTTTGTTCTTAAGTTGGATCTGTATGTAAGTTGGAATAGGTACATTTACTGTTACCCCTAACAGCCCCCATTTGTAAATGCAAATCATACTTTAGCAGGATGTTTGTGACTCGGGAACCTACTGTAATATCCTGTTTGTAAGTGGGAGTAGGATGTTTGTAACTCAGAGACTACATGTATTATGTTCTTAGAAGTACTTACTACTACTTGCAACCATTCTTTTGTTGATTTTCTTTTATTTTCTTTTTTTGTTGTTGTTGTTATTGCAGTTTGGCCAGGGCCAAATTTGAACCTGCCACCCTCGGTATATGGGACTGGCACCCTGCCCACTGAGCCACAGTTGCCGCCCATCTTTTTTATAGTCAAAACTTTTTTTTTTTTTTTTTTTGCAGTTTTTGGCCGGGGCTTGGTTTGAACCTGCCACCTCTGGTATACAGGGCTGGCTCCCTACTCCTTTGAACCACAGGTGCCACCCTTTAGTCAAAAGTTTATTCTCAGCATGTATGTTGTTTTACCAGTGGTCAGTATGGAAAAGAATACCTTTAAACATAAATGCCATGTGCATTGATGATGACTTTCTTGGGAGAGATCCCTAAAAGAGTTATGACTCTTGTTTAGAACTGTTGAATTACCCCAGAAATAAATCAACCAACCAGATTGCCCAATTATGGGGCAATAATTATGGGGCAATATGAAATAATAATTTTCATATTATTGGAATATCATTAAATACAAACAACTTTACCAGATTATAGGGGGGGAAATGATAGATTATTTAAATTGAATTAGTTTTTATTCAATAATGAGATTAATCATTTTTCAACCATATACTGGTTAAATTTTTCAGTCTCTTCCTTTGTGAATTGATTGTTTCCTTTGTCCCTTTATTCATTGTTAATTTATATAAGCATTTTATGTACATAAGATATTAAAACTTTACCATTATTAGATAAGTATTGCTCTTAATTAGTCCACTTTAATTTTCAATTTTTTTTTTGCATTCCTTATTTTGAAGTACAGAGGTTCTTAATTTTATGTATCCAAATCTATCAGTTTTGTTGTGTGGCTTCTTCCTTTAACCTTTAGGCAGTCTTCTCAATCTTTACATTTTATTGTAGCTTTGTGGTTTTGTATTTATAATTAATTTTCCATTCATCCAGAATTTGTGTTTTTAACACATTGACTGCCATGCCAAAAAAATTTTTTTTTCCTTGGGGACATGGTGTTTTGTAGAGTAAAAACTTTGAAAACATAACTTATACCTTCTAATTTAATGAAAAAAAAAAATTATTGTTTTCTGTATATGAGTTACATGCAACTCACATGGCAGTAGAATCCGTTTTTACACTGCATGGCGTGTGAGTTGTATGCAACTCACACATACTTATTGAATTTGTTTCTGGGAATTGTCTTTTGTCATTCCACAGATATTTAGCTGTGTCTAGAGTGGATCTTGTGTTGTCCTAGATGATGATCTTTGAATCATACCCCTTGAGTATGTGCAACAATGTCAGGTCCCCTCATACTATCATATTGATTTTATTCAAAGAGCCATGATGAGGCAAACATTCAAGGTGAAATGCACAGTGAGAAGTTATGGTAATCAGAGGATACAGCCTGGCACATATGGCATACTTGAGCAGGCTGGCAAAAGCAGGATGACAGGAGGTAGGCAAGATGGGCAGGTTGACAGCAAAAACAATGAGCAGGGAGCTTTGGGGCCCTGGGACCAACACTAGCTTGAGTTAAATACAACATGCGTGACAGTTAAGACATGAAAGATCCATTCATGAACACAGACCCAACATATTGAATGGTTCCTGGCTTGCACTAGGAACTAAATATATGTTTGCTGAATGAACAAGTGGCTAAATACCAAGAAAAACACATATCAGCCTAGAAGGATTTTCCACAGATGACATAAAAAAATTTTTTTTGAAGCTCTTCTGTTGTGGGAGCATATATAATCATGGTATCTTTACTTTCTAAATAGATATATTTATCTTTGGTATTTTAGACTCTCATAGAATAAATCAGATATTTTTGTAATTTTAGTATAGGCCCGCAAAGCAACCCCTATGAAGCCTTTGAACAAATACTTACTATAAATGTGTCCTAGAGGAGGGCACCATAAGTGTGTTTACATGGCAGTTCATTCATGTATTGAACAAAATGAAATATAACATTGATAATGAACAAGATTAGAGCATAAAATACAAAACAGGTTTCAGTCCTCCATCAAAATCTATAAAATGTAGTAGATGAGGGAAAGAAAATGTTAAAATTTTGTTTTAATATTAAGTTCGAATGAAATAAATTTGAAGTAAAATTTCAAGTGATAGATACTCAAAGAGGAAAAAATGACTAATGTTGAGGGGAGAGATCAGTTCTAGGGGAAAATAACTAAAATCCTTCCTATACACCTGCTATTTCTGTTTTCCAACCAGTGAAGAAAATCAGATTTCTATACCATTAACATTCAAAATGAGGTTCACACAACCTGTCTCATTCAACCCTTTGGACAACACTAAAGACTTTCATTCTCATTTTCTCTTTATCTCTTCAGATAAAGAAATAGAAGCTAACAATGGGTTAGTAAACTCCCTAAAGTCACAATAAGGGAAGACGTGAATTTAGATCTTCTGGCTCTAAACTCCAGTAATGTTTTTAACATATCATATGAAACTTGGTCTTATTATAGAAAGAAATAAAAGGGTGTCATAAGTATTCAGAGCAATTTTTCTTTACTGAGTGCTATAGTAGTACACATAAAATAATCATTACATTGGTAAACTGTAGATTATTATTGAGTATACATCTCCAATCCTCTTGGGGATATTCCCAACAGTATTCTCTCCCTTTGATATTGGTCTATTTATTTACCTAAAAAACAAAGAAACAAACAAACAAACTCCCAAATGCTTGTAGAAATAAACATTCTAATGAATATTCTTGTTTCTAACAAATCCAGTTGGCTGGAATTCCTATAATTTTGCTCTATTGCTCACTAAAGGAGTGAAAGATTAACCACGTATTAAGAGCTAATGGAAAATTTTTTTCGAGCAATCTTAGATCAGTGTTTTTCAAAGTGTAGCCTCTGGCCACTTGAATCAAAATAATTTAAGAGGCTCCTAAGAACAAGGGTTCCTGGGGCTTTCCCAGACAGGAAAGGGAGCCCAAGAGTCTCCTTTCTTTCATACTTACCAAGTGACACTAAAATTTTACCCTAAGTTCTACACACAAAAATCTTAGAATTACAAAGCTTGGACTTTATTCAAGGTTGTCCAGCCTCCCTCTCTTTCTTTTTGGAAGAATTCTTGTTTGATGACACCATAAATTGCTACTTACTAATGAGCTACTTGGTTTTAGGTTTAATGCTGATATCAAAACATATGTCCCAGCTAAAGAATGGTAGGAAGACAGGAGGAGACAAATAAAATACAGACTAAAAATGAATTTTGACTTGTGACAGAGAAGAAGGTCACCAAACTAACATATTAACTAATTCTTAGCCATACAGTTGCTCTGCTTTTGTCTTGGTCCCACATAAATTTACTTAGTGTGCATTTGATGCTGCTAATCTTCTTACAAATTACCTAGAAAATCCCTCAGACTGTGGATGCCTCATGATGATGACATATTTTGCAGTTTTTGTACTAAAAATTATGGAACAGAGGGTCAGAAGGCTTATGTAAGGCAGCCAGTGTTTCCTGCAGGTTTATCAACTAACACACATTCACTGTAACTGTAAAGTGAAATGCAAATGTGAAAAGTTTGAAATAAATATATCTCTTTAGTTGAAAAATACTAAGTTCAGTACATTTTTCTTATGAAAAATAAAGTTGGTATGCATTTTAGTCTGTTTAAGTGACTAAAACAAAATATCAGAAATTTATTTCTAATTTGGAGGCTGGGAAATTCAAAATAAAGGCAGTTTCCATTGTGTCCTGAGGGTCTTCTTTCTGGCTCAGAGTCAGTGCCTTCTCTGCCATGCCTGCATGGTGGAAGGCACCAGGGATGTATCTCAGGTCTTCTTTAGAAGAGCACTAATCCCATTTGGGAGGTCATGCTCCTCATAACTAATTATCTCCTAAAGGCCCACCTTCTCCTAATTACATGGGTAATTAGTATTCAGCATATGTAGGGGAGGGGAGAGAAGGAAGCAGGGAACAGGTGATGGGTCATGGTGTGTGATACATCTCTTGGGGGCAGGACACAATTATAAGAGGGACTTTACGTAACAAATGCAAGCAGTGTCAGCTGGTTCTTTGTAACCTCAATGATTTCCCCAATAATAAATAAATAAATAAAAGAATTCAACATATGAAATTTGGCGGGGGGCGGGGGCAAAAATATTCAGACCATAGCACTATAATTTCATTTTACTAATAATTTTTAAGGGAATTTAAATAGCTGCTGAACAGTAACAAGCAGTATGAAATAAATGAGTAAGCTGAGCAAGTGAGGTTTAATTATGCAATTTCCCTTCTAATGTCATCACAATCTTTATCAACACATTATCTTGAGATCACCCATCATAAAGCAAAACAGAATCACATATCTAGCCAAGCTCTCAAGAAAGCTATATGACGAATCCCTGACAGACTGCTATTTACTGTTTAATGCATTTTTTAAAATTTCTTTGTTTAAGTAAAAGACACTAAAATGGAAAACTTATTCAGAGTAAAAGAATAAATTTTCACCCAGACACTGAACAAAGAAACCTAAAATAAGGGAGGGTATGGTATCTTTACCTAATAGACTCTTGAATTGTTTTAC
Organism: Perodicticus potto; assembly: GCA_963574655.1. Classification (NCBI taxonomy): domain Eukaryota; kingdom Metazoa; phylum Chordata; class Mammalia; order Primates; family Lorisidae; genus Perodicticus; species Perodicticus potto. The sequence continues at coordinate 8,092 of CAUYRH010141293.1, forward strand.
CCTATTAAGACTGTTTTCCTCTCAACACACACACACACACACACACACACACACACACACACACACACACACACCCCTACCCATTTATGCCTTTTCTTGCCTGAGTTTGCCTAAGTGCCCTTATCTCTTTTTTATTTCTTCTTACTCCCTTCTCTGTTTCTTTTCTCTGCCTCCATTCTCATTCTCTCTCTCTCTCTCTCTCCTTTTTGTTTCTCCCACATTCCCTTTTTATCTTTCCTTTTCTCTCTTTCCACTTCCTTTCCCTACATTATTTCTTTACCCATCTTGTTCCCTCTTGCCTCCCCACATACCTTTCTTCAATTCCTCTCAAATAATAACTCTTAATTTCTTATTTTTAAACATGGGAACACAATCACAGATTCAACCAGAATTCATCACAGTTCTATCCACAGTATTCTACAGATCTTAGTAGGCATTATCTGGTTGATAAAAGAAGAAAAAAAAGAGGAAAGAAAAGAAAACAGCCAGCAAGAACCCTTTATGTCAATACCTACATGAATCAAGTTTCCTTTCAAATTCATTATAATAGGTGGGTAAGTACATCAAAGAAAGCATGAAGGTGAAAAAGTGAGTTTTCTTTTCACAATGCTAATGAACAAACAAAAATCTCCTATTCATTTGTTTCTGTGTTTGAAACATAACTGATGGCAGCAAGTCTCATATTCATTAGAGGTCTGAACAAGGCTGAGACAGAAAGTTGATGGAGGCCACAGATCACACCCATTAGGAAGTGTTGGAAACAGTGCAAGGCAGCAACATAAGAAGAATGGGCACAGAACAGCTCTTCTAATGAATAAAGTATGAAGAACTTTGCAATTACATAGACCAGAGAGAAGTGGCCAGAGGATCATCAGCATAATGATAGTAATAAAAATAGAATTTCATGCCTGTATCTCCTATTTCACATCCCCAAATATGAATAATATTTATAACCCACTTTCCTGTTTATGATTATTTACAGGATACATAATGAAAAAGAATAAAGCAAGGCTATATATTTCTTGCCTTCAAGGATTTTCTGTTCTGTGACAGCCCACAAAGGTCATTTAATTATTCTGACAGATATTCTGCAATCATAAACTATATGAAAGTGATAATTTTGATTTCTAGGCAAGAATAGACCATTGAAGAAAATATTTCACATTTTTAAAAATTAGATAAAATGACCAATTGATATAACTGGTTAACTTTATGTGTCAATAGAAATTAATTTTCAAAATAAGAAACTAAAAACATTGGCTAGTGTTTACTCAGGATTTACAATGTACTGGCTGCTATTTCCACATTATAGACGGCAGAGAGCTAGAAATGAGGTTATGAGAGGCTGACAGTAAGCTACATAAGGACAGCATGATTAATAATCATGATATACCTAGCATATCATGTATTACTTCTTTAAATATTAATTAAGTAGATATATATACATGATTGTAGATACATATGTCTGCAAAAATACACACATGCCTAAGGCACAACTAAAAAAAACCTTATCTTCATTAAAAGATTAGTAATACAAGCACTCTTAATGATAACTCCAATAGAATTCTCCCAAAGATAAATTATTTTACCCAAGATGGGATTATTACCATAATACTTGTAGTGACATGGCTCACTACCAGGCCAAGCAAATATTTTTTCAGTTAACTGGTGCAAGTCTTCATTCTTCAAGAAGTCACTTTGTTGCTATCATAAGAAAAAGCTAAGCAATTGGAAAATAACATGATATACTACATTAGCACTCAACTCTGATGCTGGCAAACGTACTCCTCAGCTCTCATCAGGATACACCATTAACAAAGGCCTCCTTCTAGGATCTCAGTCAATAGAAACAAATCAATAAAAGGCCTTTCAGTTGAAAGAGAGCACTAATGCATTGCTGGTTGCTCTTAGTAGAAGTCTAGAATCAAATTTTAAAAATAAGCATATTTAAAAAAGCACTTCTGAGAGTTAATAGGTTTGGGGCATAGTACAATTAAAGCAAGATCTAGGATCTAGAATTTGTTTCTAGGTATACAGAAAATATCTCAAAATAGAGAGTATTTTGTTTCTAGGTATACAGTAATTTGTTTCTAGGTATTCAGAAAATATCTCAAAATAGAGAGTATCCTAAGTGTCTCCAGCTATTCAGAAATTGTAAATAGCAACTATCATATTTCATCAAATATGAGGAAAGGTGGTTGCCATTGATAATAAGTTGTATGATTACTTTGTGTACCACTAAGAAATAAAAACTGCTGCCAGTTCAACAGAGATAAACTATTGATTGTAGAGTCATTCCAACTTCAGAGATAGTAAATGTAAACAAAATTTGGTTTTGACTACATTCATATATAGTATAGTTAAGCTCCCCATATTTAATTTTCATTTTAACCTAGTGAGGAAAATTTTGCATTTATATTTTGTTTGTTGTACATATAACAAGGATAAGGGATGATGTCTACAACAGAAAACAGTGACAACAAATCCATCAGAATTCTATCAATATTTTCTTACAAATAAGAAATCTATTTCTTTTCTTATAAAAGCCAATCACCATTGTTTGGCTTAAATTAGACATTTATCCGAATTTTTCTCTAAAATACTTGAAAACTAGGGTTCTTGAATAAGAAATGTATATACATGTAGTGCTTTCAAAGAGATTCTAGATTTTCTCTGATACTCTCTCATTGGGAGGTGACATTTGTATCCCCTTTCTTAAATTTGAGTGAGCTGATGACTGGCACAACTGATAAGTTAGGATGGAAATGACACTCCACGATTTCTTAAGTAGGGTCCTAAAAGGCCCAGTACGGCCTGTTAGTTCTTAGATTGTGATTTCAGGAGACACTCTTGTCAATTACATCCTGAGAGCATAAACTGCTCCCCTCTGGTGATTCAGCCAACAAAGTGAGAAAGCTTTTATAGGACTTAACAAATATTTGAAATTTCATGCTGGATAGCAAACAATAACTTAACATACATATTGGATTAAATTATCATTGAATTTTGTTTACAAATTGGATGATGAAGAATTATTCATTTTTTGGTACAGTCACCAGATTTCAGAATAGGAACATGCAGAAGAAACGAACAGATTTAAAATCTTCTAAAGTTTTTAGCCAAATATTTTCATGCCTCAAATTTTATTACAAATGTTACCTTTTGTTTGAAGGTTTCTTTGATCAATTCAGCTATAAATAGCTACCACTGGTTTGGATTTTTTGAAAAAAAAATTGCGTATGTAATAAAAAGTTCTATATTTTAAAATATTTTATGTTCCTTAAAAGAGGAAATAATATTACTCAGGTCTATTCATTTTTATGACATAAGGTGATTTTCAATAATAACTTGATAAATAATTCTATTATAAATAAACCAATAATGAGTAAGAAGATCTAATTAATAAACAAAAATCTCTCAACAAAGAAAAGCAAATCTTCTTCTGAGAGTTCACAAGTTTTTGACATAATACAAATGTTTTTACCAAACATTTAAAGTATAATTAATGTTAGTCCTTCTCAAATTCTCCCTTCCAAAAAATTGAAGAGGAAAGACTATTAAATCATTTTAAAAGCTCAGGATCACCCTTACACCAAAGCTAGACAAAGAAAATTATAGGCCAACATTCCTGAAGATCATAGATGTAAAAAATTATAGATAGACTACTAGCAAACTGAATTCAACAACAGCTTAAAATGTACACAAATCAATAAATGTACCACATTAACAAAACAGATAAAAAAGTTGTATGATCATTTCAATAGATGCAAAAAATACTTTGATAAAATTCAAATTGTTTTATTATATAAACTTGCAAGAAATTAGGTATAGAAGAATATACCTCAACACAATTACAGTCATATATGACACACTCACAGCTAACATCATACTCAACATGAAAACATTGAACACTTTTTCTCTAAGTTCAGGAACAAGGCAAAGATACATACTTTGGCCACTTCCATTCAGCATAATACTAAAAGACCTGGTCAAAGCAATCATAAGAAAAGAAAGAAAATAGGAAGAAAAAGAATAAGAATCTACACTGGAAATTGGAAAGGAAGAAATAAAATTATTTCTATTTGCCTGTTTGCAGATGACGATCTCATATATATGTAGGTAATCATAAAGAATATACCAAAAATTTGTTATAACTAATACATAAACTCAATAAAGTTGCAAAAAACAAAATCAACATACAAAATTGAGTAGCATTTCTATACACTAACAACATACTATTAGAAAAAAAAAAATCTTTAATGGCATCAAAAATAATAAATATCAAGGAATAAAGTTAATCAAGGAGGTGAAAAACATGTACACTGAATGCTACAAAATATTGAAATTGTAAAAGACACCAACAAATGAAGAGATATCCCATGTTCATGTATTAGAAGGATTAATATTGCTAAAATATCATTCTCCAAGTTCAATGAATTCTCTTTCAAAATTATGTGACTTTTTCACAGAATAAGAAAAATAATATTAAAATTCAGAAAGAACCACAAACAACCCCAAATGGCAAAAGCAATCTTCAACAAAAAGAACAAGACTGAAGACATCACAACACTTGATTTCAAAATATGCTCTAAAGCTACGATAGTCATAATACTACGATCCTAGCATAAAAGCTGAAACAGAGACCAAAGGGACAGAACAGACAATCACAAAATAAATACATCATTTATAGTCAACTGCTCTTTGGCAAGGGAACCAAGAACAAACAAGGAGGAAAGTAGAATCTTCTTAATGAAGATTCTTGGGAAAAATGGATATCCACATGCAGAAGAGTAAAGCTGTACCGTCATCTCATACCATATATAAAATTCAACTACAAACATTCACCTTGCCCCTGGAAGAAGGGACTGTGTTCGTTCATTGATACACTCATTCACCTTGCCCCCAGTGGAGGGACTGTGTTCATTTGTTTCCTGGCCAAGGAACCCATACAGCTATATATACCCCGAGACTAAAAGCCTAAAGGGGGAGACGGGGAAAGACCGGGAGAGAAAGGGAGAGAGCTTTTCTCTCTCCACTTGAGTTCTCTCTCTCTACCAGGAGCTTTAGTGTTTTCTGTATTCTTTTCTGTAAATAAATTCTGTCTTACCACTGGAAAAAAAAATAAAAAAGAAAAAAGAAAATGCCATGAAGGCTATGTTAAACAGTTTGATGAAAACATTTCAGATTGTATATGAAACCAGCACATTGTACCCCTTGATTGCACTAATGTATGCAGCTGTGATTTAATAAAAAATAATAATAATAATAATAAAAAGAAAGAAAATATGTGACAAAAATAAAAATAAAATAAAAACAAATTGATTAAAGATTTGAATATAAAACCTATTCCTATACTAAAAGAGACTGGGTATGGTGGCTTACATCTGTAATCCCAACACTCTGGGAGGCTGAGGCAGGTACATTGCCCAAATTCAGAAGCTGAGACCACCCTGAGCAAGAGCAAGACCCCATTTCTACTAAAAATAGAAAAACTAGCTGGGTGTTGTAGTGGGTACTTATAGCTCCTCCCAGCTACTCAGGAAGCTGACCCAAGAGGATTACTTGAACTCAAGAGTTTGAGGTTGCTGTGAGCTCTGACACCATGACACTTTACTGCAGGGCAACTGAGAGAGACTTTGTCTCAAAAAAAAAAAAAAGATAAACTAAAATAAACAAAGTAAGATAAAATAAAACTAGTAAATGAAAACATCATGTAAACTTCTTGATATTAGCTGAACAATAAATTTTTTACTATGACGCAAAAAGTAATAGGCAACAAAAGCAAAAATAGAATAGTGGGATTGCATCAAACTAAAAAGATTTTGAAAATTAAAAAAAAAAGAAAAAATAAAACATAAACAACAATTAGGAATCAAAGAAAAACTCTAAAAATTGGGAGAAGGCTGGGCATAGTGACTCACACCTATAATCCCATCACTCTTGGGGGCCAAGATGAGTGGATCACTTGAGCTCAGGAGTTTGAGACCAGCCTGAGCAGGAGTGAGACTTCTTCTCTACTAAAACTAGAAGAACTAGCCAGGTGTTTTGGTGGGCACCTATAGTTCCAGCTACTCGGGAGGCGGAGGCAAGATCATCTTTAGAAATGATGAGTCAGAGATTACTGTGAGCTGTGATGATACCATAGCACTCTACTCAGGACAACAGAGTGAGATTCTGTCTCACAAAAACAAAATAAAGTAAAGTGAGATAAAATAAAATAAATTATAATATAATATAATATAATAAAAATGGAGATTGGGAGAAAATATTTGCAAACCTAAATTTGATAAGGGGTTAATCACCAAACTATATAAGGAACACAAACAATTTAATAATAATAATAATAATAATAATAATAATAATAATAATAAACAAACAAAAGGAAAAAAACAAATAGCCCAATTTAAACATGAGCAACGAACCTCACTGAACATGTTTCCAAAGAAAATATATCAATGGTTGACAAGTACATGAAAAGGCACTCAAAATCACTAATCATCCAAGAAATTCAAACAAAACCCTCAGTGGATATATCACCTCAGATCTGTTAGAATGGATGCAACAAAAAAGCAAAAGGTAAGCATTGGTGAAGAGGTGGAGAAAATAAAACCTTTGTCCACTCTTGGTAGCAATGTAATAGATTGACACAGCCACTACGAAAAATAGTAGGGAGGTTTGACAAAAACTTAAAGATAGAACTCCAGCAATCTCACTTCTAAGAATATACTCAAAGAAAATGAAAATAAAATCTTGAAGACATGTGTACTCCCTTGTTCAACAGGGCATTATCCCCAATGCTGAAAGAAATTGCAAAAGAACAAACAAGAAAGAGGAGGAGAAAATAGAAGAAGGAGGATGGGAGGGAGCGAGGGAGGGAGAAGGAAGACTATGTGAGGTAATGAATGTGTTAATTGGCTTCCATTTTGTAATCATTTCACAATGCATTCCCGTATCAAAACATCAGGTCTATCTTAAATGTATATAATTTTTGTCACCCGTACCTCAATAATACTGGAAAACTATCATTCTTAAATTCATTATAAACCATAGATGAAGACTATCCTAATAAAAACAGAAAATTCAAAAAGAATGACATCATCAGTTGTACATTTCTCACAAAAAGCAGGTCCTTAATAAATCCTCAGGAGAATAAAATGCTTTCTTAAATGTTTAATTTGAAAAAACCTTTTTTAATGCAAGACGCTTATTTGGAAGACACTGAACAGTATACTGGAAAATGCCCTCCATACCATGCCTATCAAAGGGGCGACACTGTACATTGATTTTCGCATGAAGGGATTTCTTAGAGGGGAAATGCATATGTTGACAAGTCAGTGTGTTCATTCCAGGAGTAGCATTCAAATTTCTGGCTTGAGCTTAAGCGTTACATTAAGAAACACATCATTAAAGAGGTGATTAGAAATGAAGCTGTTTGGGTGGGTTCTGATTCAATATGACTGGTCTCATTGTAGGAAGGGGAGAGACACCAAGAATAGAAGTGTACAGAGAAAACACCATGGGAAGGAAAATACCACCAAGAAGACACCACCTGCAAGTGAACAGAGTGGCCTCAGAATGGGGCCAACCCTGCTAACACCTTGACCTTGGACCTGTAGCTTGGAGAGCTGTGAGAGGATAAACTTCTGTTGTTTGAGTCACCGTGTCTGCGGCATTTTGTCACAGCATCTCTAGCAAGCTAAACCAGGTCTCCCACAGAGGAGCACGATGTTTCTGGAACAATCAGCTAATAATGTGCAAGGGGCTTTACTATTGTGTAATGTATAAGGACTTCAGGAGTTTTGAGGGTTATGTTAGAAAAATATTTCATTAATATGTCTTCAAGAGACTTGTGGTAGGAAGATAGATATTAAAAGTGATTCTGGTTAAACATCCAGCAGAAATGAGGAATGTGTTATGGAAAATGCAAAAGAGATGATCTGTATTAGAAAGTGGCAGAAATATCGGCTATGTTCAGTTTTTTGTGGAAATTAGAAATTATAAGTGATGAACTTGGGTATTTAGCTGAAAAGAATTCTAGGTAAATTGTCAAAGTCATATCCCACTTTCTTCTTACTACTTATAGTAAAGTGTGATTGGAAAGAGATAAAGTGAAGGAACTTTTAAGTCTAAAGGAACCAGAATTCAATTTCTAGAATTATCAGCCCATCCATATTGCCAAAAAGTAGGAAGCAAGTGTGTTCTGGAGATAACACCAAGAATGTGGCTCAAAAAGTCATTTGGTAAAGAGATTATGGTGTACTCAACAACCTCAGCAGAAGCCAGAAGTAGAGACAAATGGGACAGACAGGCCTAGCATTAACTAAAGGTGACAGTGACAAGTGAGAGACTGTGAGACTTCTGGGGCTCTGCAGGATGGGAAAATAGAGCTGTCTTACTGCAAACATGCATTATCATTTAAGAAAAGACCCGGATTACTTAGGTCCAGTGGTCAAGGCTGCCTCCAGCTCCTTTTTTAGAAGGCGGGGCCACCTCCTCTCCTCAGTTTCAGCACTGCCACTACTCAGGCCCTCAGGAGTGAGGCTGACACCTAAGACCTCAGCGGGTGACACCTAGGACCTCAGAGGTGACATCTAGGACCTCAGAGGGTGACACCTAGGACTTCAGAGGGTGATGTTGCCACCTTAGTGGGCCTGGATGACGTAGCCTCAAATCAAAAAGAATTATTCTAGAGCCTACAACCTCATGGAATTGGTTAAAATTTGGACTTGATGGGAACTCTTGACCCCCACCTTTTTCCCGTTTTCCTTTTTGGAAGGGGAATGGATAGTTCATGGTTATCCCATCATCCTGTTTTGGAAGCAGGTAACTTGTCTGATTGTCCAGATCCACAGCTAAAGAAGGACTCACATCTAGAACCCCATCCACATTTGATTTAGATGATATTCAAATGAGTTTTGGGACTTGGAGTTGGTGCTGAAATGGGTCAAGACTTTGGAGTTGTTGGGGTTGGTGAATGTATTTTGCATATGAGAAAGGTAGGAATTTGGGGGCTCCAGAGAATAGAATGTTATGAGCTAACTTGTGTCTTTCCCAGATGTGTATTTTCTTATTAAATGTATTTGTAGAAAATACATTTTTGTTCTTTAAGCCACCAACGTGTGCCACTTTGTCATGGCAGTCCTAGCGAATGAAATCAGTATTGTTTAGGATTCCTCCTGATTTTTCAGCATTTTGTATTTTAAAATCCCCAACACATTAAAGGAAAACTTTCATTTCCTTTCATTATTAAGGGTTATGAAATTACTTAGAGCAATATATTTTAGTTTGCTGGTTTGTTTTGTGAACTAATCTAGATGTGTCCTGTGATTTTTGCTTTTGCTTTGGTTTGATTTGTCTGTTTTCTCCTAATAGCCTGCAATGAATGCCTTTGGATGAACAAGGTGGAAATCTGTCTGTCCCAGTCTGCTCTAAGTGCTGTAAGATCTGCCCAGCACCCAGTACGGGCAGTGAGTTGAGTAGAGGCCAAGGTGAGTGTTAGTATAATTCTCTTCCTCTGCTTAATGAGATTTTTCTCTTCCCACATTCAGTGAGGTGGGTTACTGTTGGGGAAAGATAAAAACAGAAGCAAACATGCTAAAGAGCATGGAAGAGCATTATTTAAGCTTAGAGAGAAAAAAAAAATATTTACCTCCTTAAAGTACATTAGAGAAGAAAAAAATAAGGAGTTATAAATTACATTTTCAGTAAGATCCAGGAGAATATAAACTAATCATTGGCCTTTAAAGAAATTTAGCATTCTATTTTCATGACTAAAAGGGTTATAAGTTCATGCAAGATTTGTTTGTCATTTTGAAATTTGGAGAAGTACAACAAATGTGTTGGCTATAGCAAATTGATTTAAAGTTGAGATTTTAATTTCTGAATATTGTATTTTATAATTCTAAGGCTCTCGGTGAGGCCTATTCAGGGAAAATGAAATTCCTGGCTGTAGCTTTTCTCACACCATGCCTAACTCTCCTAAAATGGCTCTCATATTAGGGATGTATACATCGGATACTTTTTCTTCCATTCTAAAGATACTTTGCTAAGGAGAAGCCCGCACACTGTACCCCATTTTTGAATTATTGTACACAGCGATGATTCAATAAAAAATAAAATAAAATAAAATAAAATAAAATAAAATAAATAAAATAAAATAAAATAAAATAAAATAAAATAAAATAAAATAAAATGCTACTGCTCAGACCTAAAAAAAAAAAAATGGCTCTCAAAGCAATAGTTACCTGGAAACTTAAAATAAAATTTGAAAAGAGATTTTTTTTTCTAAGTCATTTAAAAATTTCATGTTGAGGGAAGAAAAAATTGTTTCTGGAAATACCATCAGCTGCTGAGTTATTTCTGGTTAAATCAATTGTACACTTTAAACTCATCAGAGCAGAATGGGAAGTAGGCGATGCAGCCAGATGTGACTAAGGCTTCAGCGAGGGAAAAGAGAACACATGTTTGCAGAGAATATGCAAAGGAGGAAACCACTAGGTTTTTCAACAGCTTTAGTGACAATATTTGGCAGCTGAAATACTCCAGTTACATACTCTGTAGACAACTAATAAATTAGTCAACACAAAACAGCTAGGCCACACAAAGCCCCTTTGCACAGATGAAGGAAGTGAAGCCAGGTGTGGGGGATTGGTCTCAATGTGTGGGGTCAGCACCAGACACGTTGGGATCGTGCAGCCACAGGGGTAATGTTAAGTTCACAGATAACTTGGAGCTGTCTTTGAGTGAAGAGCCTGGCTCCCATCTCATCCTCACTACCTGATTTGACTACCTGTAAGTCCAAATCCAACTTTGAGAGAATTTCAGTAGTCAAAGTTTTCCCTCTTTTCTTCTTTTTCCCACCACTGTTCCCAAAGACATCATTTGTTTTAGGTAAAGCAAAATATAAGTCATCTATCACCAAGATTATGAACACTGAGTCCTTGCTTCAAAAACCAACCTTATTACATCATTTAAAAATTTTGCTTAATTTTTAGATCTCTAAGTATTCTCCAAACATCCTTCCAAAAGAAATATATTAGTTTGCATTCCCGCTAGCAGTGTAGAAGTGTTCCCTTTTCTCCACATCCACGCCAGCATCTCTGGTTTTGGGATTTTGTTATGTGGGCTAATCTTACTGGAGTAGTTTTGATTTGCATTTCTCTGATGGTTAAGTATGATGAGCATTTTTTCATGTGTCTGTAGGCTGTGCACCTGTCTTCTTTAGAGAAGTTTCTCTTCAAGTCCTTGGCCCACCCTGAGATGGGATCACTTGTTCTTTTCTTGCTAATATGTTTGAGTTCTCTGTGGATGAAGGCTATAACCCAACTATAGCACAAGAATACGGGGGAAAGGGCAAGGGAAGGAAGGGGAGGGGTGAGGTTGGGGTGGAGGGAGGGTAATTGGTGGGGCCACACCTATGGTGCATCTTAGAAGGGTACAGGTGAAACTTACTAAATGCAGAATACAAATGTCTTCTTACAATAACTAAGAAAATGCCATGAAGACTATGTTAATCACTTTGATGAAAATAGTTCAGATTGTGTATGAAACCAGCACAGTGTACCCCTTGATTGCACTAATGTACA
>CAUYRH010141294.1:0-22670 GCA_963574655.1 Perodicticus potto
CGCCTGTAGTCCCAGCCACTTGGGAGGCGGAGGCAGGAGACTCGCTTGAGCCCAGGAATTCGAGGTTGCTGTGAGCTGTGATGCCACAGCACTCTATTCAAGGTGACAGCTTGAGGCTCTGTCTCAAAAAAAAAAAAAAAATTCATTAGTGGTGAAAATACCCTGTTGCTTCTACCTTAAGTATAAGTCTGTCATTGCTTTGAAAAATAACTGGTTTAAAATGAACCTGAAATGTATATTTGTGTTGGATGGAGGAGAAGGGAAAAATTGCTGACCCAGCTATATCTTGCCTATTAGGAGAGGCCCAGTATGTGGAATTTATTATGGTGAGATTCAAATCCCAGTCTCACCAATCAGCAGCATTGTGACTTTGGACTGGTCACTTGCATGTTTTGATCTTTAGTTTACCTGTCTGTAAAATGGGGATAAGACCTACTCTGCAGGGTTGCTGTGAATGTTAAATGAGAGTCTTTTAGAAACACTCCTGACACACTAACCTTTGGTTCAGCCCGCTGAAATGGCTGGGTTCTGGCAAAATTCATTCTGTGGTGACTATGCCATCTTTTGGCTTACCAGCACATTTCTAAAAAAAAGTTTCAGTATTTTCTAACATGTTCTTTGGATTTCACATTGGGTAAGAGTAAGGGACTCCTTTGGATTCACAACTTAATACATCCACCCCGACATTAGAGAATCCTCTGCGTATGAGACCTCCTTCCTATTCACAAGCTGTCTTGTTCACTGTTATCCAAATTAGGATCCTTGTGGTGACATAGGCTAATGGATTTAGATAATGCTTGGAATTTAATTTGTGCCTGGGCAGAAGTCAGCACCCTTCACTATTTGTTTCCCAAATGAAGGGTTTGCTATTTTCTTCATGTTCTTCTGTCTTACCTTTATGTGGTCCAAACTGCTCATGACTCATTGTTACAACCAGATTTTATACCAGTGACATTTTGGGTGAGGTTTTCTTAGGTACTCAATTATCAGACTGCCTTGAAAGTAACTGTGGGAACAATTTCTGGATTGTGTGTGACAGATTTCTTGGCAGTCTTTCTGGATGTGAAATCAGGAAAAAACAAGTGTGAATGAACTACTTCTTAGGAGAATTTACTTCTTAAGTTGATGATACCAGTGTTAAGGGAATGAATGTCATGATTATCTGTGCCGCATCTTTATTGAGCATTCTGAGGAGATCAGGTTCTTTTTCAGGGATCACATAGGTATGTTCCTTCTGTAGGGACACAGTGTTTGTATGAACTCAAAACTTGGGGCCGCTGAGCCCCCAGTGTTGCCTACTGAATGTTGTGTTTGTGACTATCTGGGGAGAGGGACCTTGTGTTACCTAACCTCAGAGGGGTCTAAAGTCTCCTCCCCAAAAGATGAAGAATTGCAAAAGCGACCTGTTAATGTTTATTTTCAAAATAAAGTGTTGATTAGAAGCAAAAAGTAGCTTACACACATAAAGAGGAAAGATAAACTTGTAGCTTACACTGTGAACATAATATATATTGATGGGGGACTTCAGTGAGTGATGGAATTCTTTCTTTCAGTTAAATTTGTGTTCTCATTGGATTTGTACATTTCCATAATGACATCTGGGTGGGATCCTATGAATCAATGTAGAACAAATGAACAAACAAATGGCTGAATTAGGAATTGTTAGTAGAAGCAGAATGTCATTGTCTCCATGAGAAAGAACATATGTTGACAATTTAGACTTGTAGGTGTGGGGTTTCTGTAATTTGTTTAGTGGAATCTACTGTGGGTACTCCTTAAAATTGATTCCGTTTATTGAGTCTGTGCCAGGCACTGCAGCATTCTTTATATGTGTTATCTCATTTACTACTCCTGACGACAGTATCAGGTCATTATTATCCGTATGCATCATACTTGGTTCCCATCTGCCTTGAACAGGAGTGTTGCTCATTAATCAAATCATGGCCCAAGGACCGTGTGGCATAGTTTGATGCTGTTATCTCACTTCTGTGGTTTCTGTTGTTTGAGAACCAAATTTATCTTGAGGACTTACTTTATTCAGAGCGCTACCCCAGTTCTGGAGAGGGGGTCAAGAACCCAGTTTGGTGGCTCACCTCAGTTGGGGTCAGCTCTTCACATGGAGGATATGTGACCTTGGGGTCCTGGGAGCAGGTGATATGGTGAAATGAGTGAGACCCTTTCCACCAGCTTCGGGCACTGGCCTAGGAAGGGCTTGTGTTTCCAGCCTTCTCTCTTGCCGCCTCCTAGGATTCGTTTATTCACTGTGGGCGTTATTTTACTTCTGTATTGGCAAAAGATAGAAGCAGCATCCACTAAAGTGGTGGTTCCCCAACCTTTTTGGCTTTAGCGACCAGTATGCATGGCATACAGTTTTTTCATGGATAGGAGGTGAAGGGCACTAGATCTCACAAGGAGTGTGCAGCCTAGATCTTTGGCATGGGCAGGTGGCAGCAGGGTCTGTGCATCGATGAGAATCTAGTGCCACTGCTGATCTGACCGAAGGCAAAGCTCAGGTGATGGTGGGAGGGGCCTGTAAATACAGGTGAAGCTTGGATTGCTCATCTTCTGCTCACCTGCTGTGGGGTTTTTCTGAGTAGGCCTTGGACCAGCACTGGTCCATAGCCTGGGGCTTGGCGACTAGAGCACTTAAAGGACCATATGGGGTAGTCCTCTGGGACCAGGGTTGAGTGAGATTTAGTGTTGCTAAGTGGTTCCATTCTCAGTGCTGGAGCCTGGATACTGTGGGAAAGCTGGACTCCACAGCTTGTCGCTCAGTGAGCTTCCATTCTTCACCTGGCTCTCTCGATGGCCACCGTTCCCATCACATCATCTTCCTCCCTCTCTTTCTCTTCATTCTCCTTGCCTGTTTCATTCCTTCTCTTCCCTTTTTAAAATTTTTAATGGAATGACAGATTCTCTGGGACATCTTTTCCACTCAAAATTTGCTTCTTGTTAACATTAGTATGGGCTTTCTGCAGATGCGCTTGCTTTTTACAAAGTTAAACAGCTTAAATTTAACATTCCTTCGTGGCAGACGTCTTTGTAATGTAGTTTTTAATGGAATTGTGTAGCTAAGGAACACCTAAGAAAAATTATTAAAATACTTTATTCCACACATTTTACCAAGTATTAGATAATTTTTTTTAATCTAGCAAGAATAATGAGCTTGAGCGAAATTTGACTAGTTTGATACGCATATAAGCCAGCACATCTGCAGATAAGGTATGTTGTTGGGTAGCCTAGTAGAATTTTGTATTTTAGGTGGACAGCTATTAAACAATCTGGAGTTGAATTTAAATGAAATTTATAATTTTAAAAATAGTTACTTTAAGAGGAGAATATGTTTTACTTTCTTTTCTGCTGCTTGAATCTGAAAGGCAGCTCTGGCAGTTTTTTTAATTAGAGTAGACCAATTTGTGCCAGCCCACATGCGTGTGGGAGCCCTGAGAGGCCCAGGACCTTTTCCCTCCCAGGGTGTCAGTCTACAGATGCTGATGCCCAGCTGCCGGTAGCCAGGTGGCTGGGGAAGAGACCTTCCCCGGAGGTGGGGTCAGATGAGTGAGCAGCAGCAGTGATAGAGAGTGTCTGAAACACTGTATGTGAATAAGAGTGCCTCATTTTGTGGTAGGGCCAAGTGGTTAGATAATTTAATATCTCTGTAAATGCTCTTATTTTTCTAAACCTTTGCCAAAACAGAATATTCAAATGTTATTGCCTGATCTTTGCATTATTAGGAGAAACAAAATAAAAGCCAGTGAAGAATATTCTCATGATTATCATAATCGACTGCCAAAACATTGGCCCTCAGGTTATTACTAGTAGGCACTCAGCATGACTGTTTAAATTAGATATTTGATTTAAATAATGATGGTGTAATAACCAAGTGCAGTGAAACAATAAAAAGAATATGAGGTATGTGGCCATTTGAAAGGAGGAGACAAATTTTTTGTTTGAAGTAATGCAGTGCATAGGGAAAGCTTGGATGAGTATATGCCAAGAGGTCAGCAGTGGCAATGTGAACGCTTGAGTAGTTTTGACTGTTTAATAATATTTGCTATGAATGTTTTTAGTCCTTTTTAAATCTTTATAACTGTGTGTCCATTGTGGCTTTTATCTTTCTAGGGAAAGTGCTTTTTTTTTCTGAGCTGTTTTTTCAGGGTATATAGGTAAAAGATGGAGAACAGAGATCACTTCAGAATACTTTTTGCTGTAGAAAGTAGAAACCTTTTCCAAATTGGACTGTTAAAAAATTGCATGTGCTAACTCAATCAGTAGAAACATTTTCACTTACTAATTTTGCTGATGTAGGTGTTTCTTTTTTAAAACTTTTTTTTTTTTTTTTTAATATGATGTAGCCAAATGTTTATTTTGGACAATAAAGTCAGATAGGGAAAAATATCATGCTCTCATCAGTAATGTCATCCTCTTGGTTTTCCTTAAATTCACATCTGTGGATATGTTGTGGCCTGATTTTATTAGTTAGTGATATAGTTTGACCATTGGTCCTCTGGGCATTTCTGTAATCCAGTGTGAAGAATGAATTTTTAGTGCTTTCAGTTGTAGCTTGTTTCAGATTTATGTCTAGATTTTTACTTTGTAAAAATATTTTTTAAACTAAATTTTGTAGTTAATTCATCAGGATACAGTATTTAGAACTTCATCATTGAGGTTTGAAAGGGGAAAAAATGGTTTTCCTTTTAGTTGAGAGTAACCAATTCTTGAGGGTGTGGCCGTCCCCTGTGTTTTCAGGGTTGCCAGGCACCTGAAATACATGTCCTCTGTAGCAGCTTCCAGTGCCCATTGTTTGGCCACAGGGGGCTGAGGCTTGAACGTGAATTAAGTTTTTCACTTTGTAGTTGCGTCTTCACTTTCTGTATGTAAGGTTTTAGATTTTAGGTATATGTTTTTCCTCTATTAAAAAATAACAACTGAGAAACCACAAGAAGAAACCTAGAAATTAATTATAAAGTAGAACAGGCAAAATCTTACGTGTCAGAGGTATTTGTTTAGTTAGTCTCTAAAATAATTTTGTTCATGTTACAAGACTTTTTGAGGTTCCAAGAAGGGTAAGGAAATATAACGCTTTTTAAATTTGAATTTGCTAATGTTTATTTGGGGAGCTTTTTCTAAGATTTGGAATTATCCAGTCAAAGCCACTAAAAGCCTTTTTTAGACAAATTAAAAACTTGAATTCCCTTCCAATGTGGTCTTTGCCATTCTCCCATCAGCCTGACATTTGGAAGAGGTAGGAGAGCCTGTATCCTCCACAGCTGCAAAGACTCTGTGACAGCCCCCCTGGCAGGAGCAAGCATGTCAGGAATTTATACTGTGATCTGCAGAACTGCAAAATCCAGAACTTTTCCATTGTTTCTGTTGGAAGCAAAGCCTGGAGTCCTGTTTTAATACCATGGGTGACTTAAAAGCAGAAAGGTTTTAATTTTTATAATGTGCCTCCGGGATTGTAGATAGTTCTTGGTGGATTTAACTGTAGAAGAAGATTCGAAATTTTGCCAAAGTAGCTTAACGGAGTTTTTTGCTGTCAGGTAAATTTCTGAAAGAAATCTATAGAAAATGTATACCATGTTCCTTTTATAAAAACCAACTATTGCAGTGTCCTGCTACTTCAAACACCGTGATCCCATGGGGCTTGTTTTGCCACCGATTGCACCTTGGCCAGTTGAAATAGCCACTTGTGATCCTCTGATAACCACATCCCTGTGTGGCACTGCTGACCTTTCAGGAATCCTTTCTGGCCACAGTTTCTGAGGCATTGATCTGTCAGTCCTGCTGCCCAGGTTTCTGATTGTTTTTATCAGTGACTTTTGTTGACTTCCAGGGCACTTAAGTCAATTTCTTCTTATTTTAAAGCAACGGTTCTCCACCTGTGGGTTGCGACCCACAGGAACTGTATTAAAAGGTCACGGCATTAGGAAGGTTGAGAACCACTGTTTTAAAGCATATCTTAAGGATAAATCCTAGCATTCTGGAAGGCTGAGGTGGGTAGATTGCTCGAACACAGGAGTTTGAGACCAGTCTGAGCAAGAGTGAGACCCCTGTCTCTACTAAAAATAGAGAAGACCACCCACATCATGGTGGGCACCTATAAGTCCCAGCTACTTGGGAGCTGAGACAAGAGGATCTCTTTAGCCCAAGAGTTTGAGGTTGCTGTGAGCTGTGATACCATGGCAGTCTACCCTCGGTAACAGAGTGAGATCGTCTGAAAAAAGAAAAGAAAGAATATTGAAATGGACCAGTCACTGTGGGAAACTTAGTTTTAAGCATTTCCAGCTTCTCTCCTCTGTCATCACACCATCTGCTGAGTGTCACACGCAGCAGCCAGCCTTTACCATCTCCCCTGTAACATCCTCTGGCCATACTGTATGTAAGAGGACAGCTCTGCTATTGTCATTGATTCTTTCCTTCCCAACGCTATCTAGTGCAGATTTTCGTTTTGAAAATCTTAGAGAAGTTATTTAACATGTACCTTACGCTTTTCGCACAATTAAGTCTTTTTATCTTGCTTTTAAAGCCCTAACTTGAGATTAAACCCAAAATTTATCCTGCGTGCTGGATAAATATCCAGTGCCACAGCTGGCCTCCTATCACAAAAAGATACCTTTGCCTTTCAAAAATGTGAAAGTTTGTATAATGCGTTTGTTATACTTTCTCACACTTGCCTGAGAGGCAAGCTGACCTCCAGGGTCCTCTGGTTCTTCTCTTTTAGCTTTGAGTGTAGGAGCGTCCAACTGGTGGCCCGTGGGCTGCATGCAGATTATTAGATTATTTGATGTCTGTTTTGCTTATCTGTGGTGTCCAGTATCACAGAGATTATGCACAGATTTTGTTTTTCGGCTCATCAGCTTTTGTTAGTGTTTTTTTTTTTTTTTTTTTTTTGAGATAGAGCCTCAAGCCGTCACCCTGGATAGAGTGCTGTCACAGCTCACAGCAACCTCCAATTCCTGGGCTCAAGCGAGTCTCTTGCCTCTGCCTCCCCAGTAGCTGGGACTATAGGCGCCCGCCACAACGCCAGGCCATTTTTTTATTGCAGCCGTCATTGTTGTTTGGCGGGCCCAGGCTGGATTCGAACCCGCCAGCTCAGGTGTATGTGGCTGGCGCCTTAGCCCGTTGAGTTACAGGCGCTGAGCCATGTAAAAGAAATTTAAACTATTACAGGATTAACTCTAATGTAACTGGTCAGTTTGCATATCAGTATATTGACAGTTTGAAAGTAGGTGATTTCGGACATCCTGCCTAGTTCAAAGTCTTAAACTATATGATAAACAAGTTCCTCAAACTTTGAATTAATTATACTAGATCATTTAAAAACTATAATGTAAACTTATTTTGGTAATTCAGATAACCGTGAAATGTGACTACACTGATAGCTACACCCGTAAACACTCCAGCTAGACTGCTCTCAGACTTCCTGCTTAGCATGTGTCCTCAATACATGAAAAACAAAAACAGAAACTTCTCTTACTGAGACTGTTAACATCATAGCACACAACATAGCTGCTTGCTGAGTGTTGTAAAAGGCCCTATTTTTATAGAATCCTAAAAGTCCCATGAAAACAAGAGAAACGTCAGCTAGTGATTAAATACCATGCCAAACACAGTTCACTGACAATCTTAGATTATGAACTATTTAGATTAAATGAAAAATTTCAGATATTGATTTATTGTGCAAATAGGCAGCACTGCTTCACAATTTTAATATCACTGTCCATCTCCTTTGGTTAAATAGGAAAAGACTTCCACAGGGCTCTTCCCTCCTAATCCTGTCATCCTCACTACGCGCGTTAATGTATTTTCCATGTTATTTTAAGAGAGACACACTACACAGAGGTATCCAGGGGGATAAAGTTTTATCTATATTGAAATCAAATGTGGGATAAGTAAGGTTATCATACAGGAGTTTTTGCATTAATGTGTATTTCTCAACGTAAGAGGATTTTGTTCAGTAAAGGGGGGAAATAGAGGATTTCTGCTTCCTTACAATCACCATAATCATGCACTTTATTCTTTTTTTCCTTACTGACACCGAAGACAGAATACACTTTATTCTTAAATTAAGAGACTGATTTTCAGCATTAGCAAATCTTTTAACAATGTAAAAGACAAATAAAGCAATCTCAGAAATCTAATAATAAACAATGCTTCTATACCAAAGATATTTGTTTTTTTTTTTCTTTTTTTTTCTTTAGAGACAGAGTCGGATTTTGCCACCCTCGGTAGAGTGCCGTGGCGTCTCAGCCCACAGCAACCTCCAGCTCTTGAGCTTAGGAGATTCTCTTGCCTCAGCCTCCCGAGTAGCTGGGACCAAAGGCGCCTGCCACAACGCCCGGCTATTTTTTGTTGCAGTTTGGCCGGGGCCGGGTTTGAACCTGCCACTCTTGGTATATGGGGCCAGTGCCCTACCCACTGAGCCACAGGCACCACCCTATTTAGTTTTTTTTTTTTTTTTCCCTTTTCTTGCAAATAGTCACCAGACCAATGCAGAAAGATAGTTTTAAACCTAAGTAACATTTATGGACCATGGAGAACTCAAAATTGGAGGGCCAAAAGAAGTAGGCAAAATAAAAACAACTACCATTAAAAACACTTTCCTGGCTCAGTGCCTGTAGCTCAAGTGGCTAGGGCACCAGCCACATACACTGAAGCTGGTGGGTTCAAATCCAGCCCAGGCCTGCCAAACAATGACAACTACAACTTAAAAAAATAGCCAGGTGTTGTGGCAGGTGCCTGTAGTCCCAGCTACTTGGGAGGCTGCGGCAAGAGAATCGCTTAAGCCCAAGAGTTTGAGGTTGCTGTGAGCTGTGACACTACAGCACTCTACCCAGGTGACAGCTTGAGGCTCTGTCTCAAAAAAACCAAACCAAAACTAACAAACAAAAAACCTCTTTCCTGATGGTCAGGCTGACCCTGCTGTCCTATTTGCCACTTTTATAAACCCACCGGTCTGATTAAGGACCCTATCCTTAAGAAAAACTTTTAAACCATGCATTTTTAGAGTTATTGCAACAATAACACTGTTGTAGCCTAACAATTGATACTTGCAGATCAATGATCCAGAAGATAATTAAACTTTCTGTCTATCAGCAAATTAGCAACAACATCTCTTGAGACCATGCTCCATTAACTTCCATTACGGGTGGATTTCGGCTGAAAATTCTTTACTTCATTATTCGGAACTAGCACGTTTGTTTTGAAATTATACTAAGGTTTTGTAAATGGTCTCAGTAAATCTAATGACTTTACCTAATATTTATGTCTGAAACAGAATAAGTTTTAGGGAAAACAACACGTTAACTATAAAACTGGGTCATAGTTACCTAACAATTTAATTATAAGGGAAATACACTTTCACTGTGCATCATAAGAATTAAGGTAGTTTATTTATTTATTTATTTTTTAGAGACAGGGTCTCACTATGTCCCCCTCAGTAGAGTGCTGTACTGTCACAGCTCACAGCTCAACCAACTCCTGGGCTTAAGCGATTCTCTTGCCTCAGCAGCCCGAGTAGCTGGAACCACAGGCGCCCCCACAACGCCCGACTAGGTTTGGGTTGCAGTTTGGCCTGGGGGAAGTTCGAACCCGCCACCCTCGTCACATGGGGCCGGTGCCCAAACCACTGAGCCACAGGCACTGCGTAAGAATTAAAGCAGTTTTAAAACTCAAAGCCCAATGATAATGTACTACTCCATGAAAAGTGTTTCCTTTCGCTTCTAAGAAGGGCTCTGGAGTTACAGCAGAAATAATGATTCGAGTCTCTAGGCTTCCCTTATTTCTCAATTTTTTTTAAACCCAGAAAGGGCCTGTTTGAGGAAACAGACGGTGGAAAGACAGGTTTTGGAGGGGAATGGTCAAATTAAAATAACTGTACAGAGCAAAGAGAACTCCAAGCTTTTTAATTGCCCCAGGCTGAGCAGGGAAAGGAGAGGCAATCTTACCTGCCAGCGGCCATAGGTGAGAAGGACCATAGTAATGGGGATGGCGGTGCCGGACATGGCATGCGTGGAGGGCATGCTGTACTCGGAGTTGTAGAAGACCTCCAACTTGACCACCGGCGGCGAGGCGGGCCGCGGCCAGCGGATGATGTCCTTGGTGCACTGGCCCAGGTACATGACCAGCACCCAGACCACCACGAGCCTCCGGCCCACCAGCGGGTCCAGGTTCCAGATCCAGAAGGGGAAGAAGAAGATGTAAAAGAGTTCGTTGCCCAGCTCCGCGCCGAAGCAGAACAGGTAGTAGAGCGGCCAGCTGCTCACGCAGGCCAGCTCGCCCTCCTCGCCCGTCAGCGAGTTGCGGCGCAGGGCGCCCGCGCGCCGCGGCGAGGCCGGGCCCAGCTCGGCGGCCAGCCCGTTCCGCACGCCGTTGGGGGCCCCGCCGCCGCCCGGCTTGGCAGGGCACTGATTGCCGTCGCTCCCGGGCGGCCGCGCGTCCCCGGGGACCCTCGCCTGCCGCTCTCGCCGCCGGGGGTCTCCGGCTCGGGGCGCCTCCGCCTCCTCATCCCCCCTCGGGTCGGCGCGGCGGCTCGGCAGCGCTTCCACCCCGCACAGCCGCTGGAAACGGGCCACTTTCTGCGGCTCCTGCAGCCAGCCAGCCAGCCGGACCAGGCGCTGCCTCAGCGACATGATAACGGGACCCGCCGAGAAGGGAGGCTGGCCCCCGGCGCAGCCCCGAACCGTCCCCGCAGCAGCAGCTGCGCCTCCCTCGAACCGCGGGAGTCTGACGGGTGACGGCGCCACAGGCCGCAGAGACCGCTGCGCGCCCCCGCCCCGCGCGC
This sequence comes from Perodicticus potto, assembly GCA_963574655.1. Taxonomy (NCBI): domain Eukaryota; kingdom Metazoa; phylum Chordata; class Mammalia; order Primates; family Lorisidae; genus Perodicticus; species Perodicticus potto. Next base: position 10,787 of record CAUYRH010141294.1, read on the forward strand.
CCCTCCCTTGCCGCGCGCGCTCCGCCTCCTCCCGCGGCCTCCACGCGCCCGCGCGCGCCGCGCCCCGCCCCCCGCCGCTCTTATAAGGGCCGCGCAGCGCTGCGCCGCCCTGAGCTGCTGCTCGGCCCTGACGCTGGGCGGGCTTTGTACCAGGTTCCCCAGAATACCCGCCACCAGGCGTCGCGGTTCTCGGCTGGCGGGCCGTGGTGTGTCCCCGCCTTCCTCCATCTCAGCATGGGTCTCCGCAGACCAGTGTCGCCGGATTCCCTCTGCGAAACATAGACTTGGCGAGGCCACGATCCTGGTGCATGCTTTGGTGGTGCCAGTGACCGAGCAGCCGCACATCCTGCTGGCACAGAATCAAATGGCTAATGATGAATGCAGGCGAAGTAACCACCACGCGCCCGAATCGCTTGACACAAAGTAATTAATAACTAATTACAGAGCTGTAGCGGACGACTGATGTCCCGAAAGCTATGTGTTGATTAAGACTAGATGTAGACCCCAAGACAGGACCAGGAAATATAATCAGTAAAATTAACAACTGTAGTCTACAAAAGAATATCCAATCACCTATACCTTCAAAATATTGTCATTCGTCAGATATTTTGACAAACGTTAAGAAAGCAGTGTTCTAGCCTTATGTGTAAAAACTCCTTGTAAGAAAGTCTGATAGTTAGAGAGCTTGCACAGAAGAAATGTAGTTCGTGGCTGAATGCATTGTGTAGATTTTTGAGTGTATGTATAGATTGACTAAATGTCCTTGACTCACAACTTACAAACTTTCTTTCTTTCTTTCTTTTTTGACACAGAGCCTCAAGCTGTCACCCTGGATAGAGTGCTGCAGCATCACAGCTGACAGCCACCTCCAACTCCTGGGCTCCAGCGATTCTCCTGCCTCTGCCTCCCAAGTAGCTGGAACTACAGACGCCCGCCACAACGCCTAGCAAGTTTTTGGTTGCAGCCGTCATTGTTGTTTGTTGGGCACCAGCTGGATTCAAACCCGCCAGCTCAGGTGTATGTGGCTGGCGCCTTAGCCGCTTGAGCTACAGGCACTGAGCCTACAAACTCTTTCTTGATGAAACAGTTTATAAAAGATCTCTGAAGCCTAATTCCAGGAAGTTGTTTCAGGTAAGGAGGATGCCTATAATTAAAGAATTTAAATTACTTCCAAGAAACAGGCTGGAAAAGTTCCCATGCACTTAAGTCATTAGAAATATTTTTATTTCCCAGGGAAGGTTATTGGCCTCCTCCCTCTCCACTTGCTAAACTGTGGCCATAGAAAGGGGAATAAATCATCATCCATACCCTCACAGTATAAAGAGATAGAGAGAACCATCTCTAGAGTATAAAATAGATGGCAAGTGTAAAATCAATATATAAAGACCATGCCCTGGAAAGAAGGAACAAGTTTGGGAACAGCAAGAAGGGTGTTAAAAGATCCTGTTTAGCTGGATTTTAATTAAAGAACAAGTTATGAATAGCTCAAGAAGTCCTTGAGAAAGGGAAAGATAGGGGATAGGGGATAAGAACATGCAAATATATTTTTGGTAAACAATAGTTCCTAGAACAGCGGTTCTTAATCTTCCTAATGCCATGGCCCTTTAATACAGTTGCTGTGGGTGGTGATCCGCAGGTTGAGAACCACTGTCTAGAAGAAGGAGGAACGGAAATTGGAAAAGGGAGGATAGGACAAGGTTGTAAAGCCTGGAATGCCAAACTAGGGATTTTATTTTGTACCCAATGGGAGCCATGGAAATCTTTCATACATATACAAGGGAGCGAGACCATCAGAACTGTGCTTTTTGAAAGGCAAATAGGGAAGGAAATCAAAGATGAATTGCCAGAGGTCAGAGACTGAAGGCTAGGTAAATAATTAGAAAATGATTGCAGTAATCAGGTGAGAGAGAATGAGGGCCTGAACTAGAACCAGGTTCTGGGAGTTGGAAGGAAGAAGTTAGATTTGAATGAGATTTTGAAATTAGGAAAAAATTAAAGTATTTTCATTTGGATTCATAGGTCTGCAGGCAAACAGTAAGCCATCCCTGACTGGAACACCTTGTGTGTCTTATACTGAGGCACTAATGATCTAGTAAGGGAGACAAAAACACGAGAAAAAGGTACAAGTATACTCAAAGAAGTATTCTTGCATTCTCACAAGGCACAGTGGCTCCCACCTGCAATCCTAGCTCTTTAGGAGGCCACAGTAAGAGGATCTCTTGAGCCCAGGAATTGGAAACCAAACCAGGAAATACAGGAAGACCTTGTCTCTATCGGAAAAGGGGAGAGGGATTATTCAGATTCATCCAAAATTTCCAGTTCTGGGGACTATTTAGTCCGAAGATGGAAGAGAGAAAGTAAAGTACATAAAATAAAGTAGAAGGTGATCTTTATAGTCCAAACTAAATCATGACTACGTTAACATTGGTATATTTTGTCTGAATGCAATATTATTTTCTTTAACATTAGTGTGAGCAAAGATGATGGGAAGATAGGAATTTGGCCTATGACTGCACTAAAGAAGAAAAATAATGCAAGTTGACAAACCTTGAAGGGGCTGACACTGTCCTGCTGGTATAATAAATTCTTGTTAATGATAAGGACAAGGTCATAGCTGTATACCAAAGAGTCATAGTGAAAACAATATTAGTGCTGGTGTTTTCTATTTGCATTCACTCTGAACTTTGTATAACAGAATATTGTAAAACTTAATAGAAATTTAACTATACCAAAAGATTCAAATACAGAGTATCTCCAAACGTTGCCATATATAGGGAAAAATGGCTAACTGTAGCTAAATGTAACTCAATTTACAAAATATTATGAAATTTTATAAAGATGTAGCCAACACAGAGTAATTTTTGTAAATATTTTGTAAAATTTTACCCTATGTATGGTGATTTGGGGGACATTCTATGGCAAGCATTTTTATCATATAGCATAAACATTTAAAAAATATATTGCTGGCGGGCGGCACCTGTGGCTCATTGAGTAGGGCGCCGGCCCCATATATCGAAGGTGGCGGGTTCAAACCCAGCCTCGGCCAAACTCCACTGCAAAAACAGAAAAATAGCCGGGCATTGTGGCGGTTGCCTGTGGTCCCAGCTACTTGGGAGGCTGAGGCAAGAGAATTGCCTAAGCCCAGGAGTTGGAGGTTGCTGTGATTTGTGTGACGCCACAGCACTCTACTGAGGGTGATAGAGTGAGACTCTGTCTCTACAAAAAAAAAATATATATATATATATATATATACATATATATATTGCTGGCTGGATGCAGTGGCTCACACCTGTAATATGAGCACTCTAGGAGGCTGAGGCTAGTGGATTGCTTGAGCTCACAAGTTCAAGACCAGCCTAAGCAAAAGTGAGACCTCATCTCTACTAAAAATAGAAAAACTGAGGCCAGAGGATTGCTTGAGCCCAAGAGTTGGAGGTTGCTGTGAGCTATGATATCATGGCAGTCTACCCAGGGTGACAGCTTGACACTCTGCCTCAAAAAATAAAGTATATATATATGTGTGTATATACACATATATGTATAAATGTATATATGTGTATATATGTGTATGTAAAAAAGTATGTATATATGTGTATATATACATATATACATATATATACACATATATATATATCTGTCAAGTAAGAATATACTGCCTGGGATTCATATTTTATCTGCAAAACCAAACAAGAATATCTACCATAGGCTCAGTGCCTGTAGCTCAGTGGCGAGGCCACCTGCCACATGTACCAGAGCTGGCGGGTTGGAATACTGCTTGAGTCTTCCAAACAATGACAACTGCAACCAAAAAATAGCTGGGTGTGTGGCAGGCGCCTGTCGTCCCAGCTGCTTGGGAGGCTGAGGCAAGAGAATCGCTTAGGCCCAAGAGTTTGGGTTGCTGTGACCTGTGATGCTATGGCATTCTACCCAGGGTGACAGCTTGAGACTCTATCTCAAAAAGAAGAAGAAAGAATATCTACCATAGATATGAGAATTGCATCTTAATCCATGCTTCATATATATTTTTTTTGAGATAGAGCCTCAAGCTGTCACCTTGGATAGAGTGCTGTGACATCACAGCTCACAGCAACCTCCAATTCCTGGGCTCAAGCGAGTCTCCTGCCTCTGCCTCCCAAGTAGCTGGGACTACAAGCACCTGCCACAATGCCCAGCTATTTTTTAGTTGCAGCCACCATTGTTGTTTGGTGGGCCAGGGCTGGATTCAAACCCGCCAGCTCAGGTGCACGTGGCTGGCGCCTTAGCCCGTTGAGCCACAGGCACCGAGCCAGAAACTCATTCAGCTAGCCTTTATTTTATTTATTTATTTATTTATTTATTGTAGAGACAGAGTCTTACTTTATCATCCTCAGTAGACTGCCATGGCGTCACATAGTTCACAGCAACCTCCAATTCCTGGGCTTAGGCGATTCTCTTGCCTCATCCTCCGGAGTAGCTGGGACTACAGGCACCCACCACAACACCCTGCCATTTTTCTGTTTTTGCAGTTTGGCCGAGGCCAGGTTTGAACCCGCCACCTTCGGTACATGGGGCCGGCGCCCTACTCGATGAGCCACAGGCGCCACCCCTTTGACAAGTAATTTAAATTACGTTTATATTTTAGCATATTGGGTTGAGGTAAACTACTGATTCAACTATTTTTATGAAGAGGTCAAAGAACTTTATACACCTTCTATCATTCCTATAATCCTAGCTGTCTGGGAGGCCAAGATAGGTGGATTGCCTAAGCTCAGGAGTTGGAGACTAGCCTGAGCAAAAGTGAGACCCTGTCTCTAAAAATAATAACGCCCCTGGCGTTGTAGCGGGCTCCTGTAGTCCCAGCTACTTGGGAGGCTGAGGCAAGAGAATCGCTTGAGCCCAAGAGTTTGAGGTCTCTGTGAGCTGTGACACCATGGTATTCTACTGAGGGGGACGTAGTGTCTCAAAAAAACAAAAAACAAAAACAAAAATCTCGTATTTATGTTGTATCTTTTACTTTATGTTTTTAAAAATAATTTTCTTCTTATTAAGGAGCACATTCCCTAATTAGATGGATGCTTTCTCCCTGCCAGAAATATTACAGTCTAGCCTTTCCACAATAGTGTTCACTTAAATTCCCTCCCCACTTTCATGATAGTTCTCCTTCCTTGCTCACCTATGTAAATACAAATAAAAAATAAATCCTCCTGTATTTGTAAAATGTAATATTTACATTAATTTGTATTAATATAAGATATTTAAAAGATAAAGTTAATGTTTAAAAAAAGAAAATGATAATTTAATGATCATTAAAATGATAATTTTAAACTGAATTTTATAATTTATTTTCTTTTGCCTACCTAGATCACAACTTAATTTCTTGTTTGTTAAACTACAAAATGTAGGTATTGCAATCTATTTACCATAAATTTTTACTAGAATTTTTTTTTTTTTGAGACAGAGCCTCAAGCTGTCACCCTGGATAGAGTGCTGTGGCATCACAGCTCACAACAACCTCCAACTCCTGGGCTCAAGTGAGTCTCCTGCCTCCGCCTCCCAAGTAGCTGGGACTACAGGCGCCCGCCACAATGCCCGGCCATTTTTTGGTTGCAACCACCATTGTTCTTTGGCGGGCTGGGCTGGATTCAAACCTGCCACCTCAGGTGTACATGGCTGGCGCCTTAGCCCATTGAGCCACAGGCGCTGAGCCTACTAGAATATTTTTTGACATGGTAATATCAGTATATAGAACCTATAGGCATTAATGGTTGTTACGAATATGTTATTTTGAAAGATTAAGTCTATGTTTACTAAATTCTTTATATACACCTAAGGATTTTATCCTGCATCTTCTATTAATTTTATTATATTTCTCAAAAATATAATTTCCTCTTAATTCTCAAAAAGATGTCTGTCATAGAACAAATGCAAACAAAATGAATGCTTTTTTCTTACTTTTGTTTTCAAGGGCATATCAGATACCACAAAAATGTGTGGTTTATATAGATAAAATTTTATCATTTATGAGTAATGAGTTTTCTATTCTTTCAATTTTCTATGTCCCAGCCTTTGAATCACCGTCTTCCAAGTAACATTCTAAGAGAAAAACGCTCAGAAAGGCTTGTTGCCTATAGCACTGTGGTTACAGCACCAGCCACATACACCAAGGATGGCGGGTTCAAACCCAGCCCAGGCCAGCTAAACAACAATGACAGCTGCATTGAAAAATAGCCAAGCATTGTGGCGGGCACCTGTAGTCCCAGCTACTTGGGAGGCTGAGGCAAGAGAATCACTTAAGCCCAAGAGTTTGAGGTTGTTGTGAGCTGTGACACCACTGTACTCTACCAAGGGTGACATAGTGAAACTCTGTCTCAAAAAAAAAAAAAAACCTTTCAGAGAAATGGTCTAAGAGTACCCCAGGCAACAAACAAAATAGACCAAAATAAATTAATAATAAAGAAATGGTAGAGTTTGAGGTTGCTCTGAGCTGTGACACCACAGCCCTCTACTGAAGGCAACTTAGTGAGACTTTATATTTAAAAAAAGAAAAAGTCTCTTACCTACTTTTTTTCTAGCCTATACAGGCTGAGATGACCATGGACTTTTTTCTTTACCATATATACTATCTATTTGCATTCGGTTTTGTTTGTCCCTAATTCTATAATTTTTTATTTTTATTTTTATTTTTTTAGTGTAGGTCCAGCTACATTGTCCAGGCTAGTCTTGAACTCTTGGACTCGTGATCCTCACACCTTGGCTTCCCAAAGTGCTAGGGTTATCGGATGTGAGCTACTGTGTTTGCCCTTAAAAGACTTGTTTTTTGTTATTTTATTTATTTATTTATATTTTGAAACAGAGTCTCCCTTTGTTCTCCTCAGTAGAGTGCTGTGGTGTCACAACTCACAGCAACCTCAAACTCTTGGGCTGCAGCGATTCTCTTGCCTCAGGACTACAGGCTCCCGCCACAATGCTTGGCTATTTTTAGAGATGAGGTCTCACACCTGTGAGCTCAGGCAATCCACCAGCCTTGGCCTTCCAAAGTGCTCGGATTACAGGCGTGAACCATGGCCCAGCCTTGTTATTTTTTTTTCAAGTAACTAGATAAGGCATATCGAATTTGAAGACTTTTAAGATCAGCATTAGGAATCAACTCATAGAAATGTGAAAACTGGAAGGGGCTTAGAGTCTATCTTCTTAATTTTCTCATTTTATGAGTCATTTAATTTATTACAGTGTTAATAAGATACAGCTCCTGCTTTCAAAATGGCTCGTGTTCAAATAGTTATTGAGAGTGCTCACAGATTAGATTAGGTGTTGTCTTTTGAGTTTTTTCCGTCTGAATTCTCTCACTAGCAACATCCCTAACACAAGTTCAGTTAAGATAAGGAGAGAGCTGGGCACAATGGCTTGCGCTGATAATACTAGCACTTTGAGAAGCCTCAGTGGAAGGATTTTTTGAGGTCAGGAGTTTGATAGCAGCCTAGGCAATACAGCAAGACCTCATCTCTACAAAAAAATCAAAAACATTAGCTAGGCCTGGTGGTATGTACCTATAGTCCTAGCTATTAGGGAGGCTGAGGTAGAAGGAGTGATCAAACTCCTGATCTCAAGGCAGCAAGTGAGTTATAAGTGTGCCACCAGGGCACTCCAGCCTGGGTGACACAGCAAGGCCCTGTCTTAAAAAAAAAGAAAAGAAAAGAAAAATAGAAAAAACAATGGCCCAGTGTGGCGCCTGTGGCTCAGTGGTTAGGGTGCCGGCCCCATATACCAAGGGTGGCGGGTTCGAATTGGCCCCGGCCAAACTGCAACAACAACAGAAAATAACCAGGCATTGTGACGCACCTGTAGTCCCAGCTACTCGGGAGGCTAAGGCAAGAGAATTGCCTAAGCCCAGGTGTTGGAGGTTGCTGTGAGCTGTGACATCACAGCACTCTATCGAGGGCGATAAAGTGAGACTCTGTCTCTTAAAAAAAAAAAAAAGACAATGGCTCAGCACCCAAGCACAGTGGTTATGGCGCCAGCAACATACACAGCCTTGTCCTCCAATCAGGCTTCCCTTTTCATTCATAACCACATTCTTCCCTTCTCTGAAACACTGGCTTTCTGTCCTGCTATTTAACTATATCACATCCCATATTTAAGGTTTATATCTTTCATAAAGTACCTGAGAAAATGGACAACTAGAATTATCTTGCTAGAACTCTGTGGAAATGATTCCTCTGGTAACCCATGGGTTGGGCACCTACCTTCTGCTGGGCCAGAAAGGTAATATCCCTAGGATGTTTGCACTTTGCGACAGTGAGAGAGATTGGGGATATCTCTCTATAGTGGTTAAAGCTTTAAATCTAAGGTCAATAACATTGTAGACATCTTTCCTACTGTTAGAGAAAGCTGGTCAGCAGTGAGAGAAAGTGAAACTACCATTCTGAAAGCAATAGAAACAAGATTTGTGAAGACCCCTAACAAGGGTTGGGCCCCGTGTTCCAGCTGCTCCCAACGCCCACCTCTGCAGCCATGCCTTTCTTAATTCTCCCTTAGATTTTATGAGCCAATAATTACCCGCTGTATTTAGGTTTGTTAGAGTTTCTGTTTTTGTTTTTTTTTTTTGGAGACAGAGCCTCAAGCTGTCACCCTGGATAGAGTGCTATGGCATCACAGCTCACAGCAACCTCCAATTTCTGGGCTCAAGCGAGTCTCTTGCCTCTGCCTCCCCAGTAGCTGGGACTATAGGCGCCTGCCACAATGCCCGGCCATTTTTTGGTTGCAGCCGTCATTGTTGTTTGGCGGGCCCAGGATGGATTTGAACTCGCCAGCTCAGGTGTACGCAGCTGGTGCCGAGCCGAGTTTCTGTTTTTTAATTAAAAAAAAAACCCTTTATTCAAAAGATCTGATTAAATTTAATATTAACTCAAGTTCTTAAAAATTGTTTGGGAGGGTGGCACCTGTGGCTCAAAGGAATAGGGTGCTGGCCCCATATGCTGGAGGTGGTGGGTTCAAACCCAGCCCCGGCCAAAAACTGCAAAAAAAAAAATCGTTTGGGAAAGCCAACAGGGTACATTACAGAAAAGCAGGCATCTGCTGACATTCTTTGGTGGAAAAGTAAGTTGCATACTTAAAGGAACTGCCGAAATGATTATCAATTCCCAGGTTTTGTTTTTCAAAAATAGGTTTCAAGAAGCCTTGCATACCAACTAACAATACAAAAATTTAACAATGAAATCTAAGTATATAGCAAAAGTCAAATATGATAATGCACATGAATAATTTATAAAATAATATTTTCAGTCCTAGAAAACTAAAATGAGGAGACCTCACTGATGGTTAATATACATAGCATGAGGGTTAAAAGCAAATAGGACAACTTAAACATTTTCCCAGCTACTGACTAAGCCACAAAAAAAAAAAAGAAAAAAAAATCTTAGGAAAACTACTCACATGTAGACGTGTAGATTTGCCTTTTTTCCTAGTTAATTCAGTTCTACTTGCATAAATCTAATTATCCATGAATACTTATATCTTAATAAGTTAGAGTAATTTTTTTTTTTTTTTTTTTTTTTTTTGTAGAGACAGAGTCTCACTTTATCGCCCTTGGTAGAGTGCCGTGGTGTCACACAGCTCACAGCAACCTCCAACTCCTGGGCTTAGGTGATTCTCTTGCCTCAGCCTCCCAAGTGGCTGGGACTACAGGCGCCCACCACAACGCCCAGCTATTTTTTGTTGCAGTTTGGCCAGGGCCGGGTTTGAACCCACTACCCTTGGTATATGGGGCTGGGGCCCAACTCACTGAGCCACAGGTACTGCCCGATTTTATCTTTTTTTTTTTTTTTAATTTATTTTTTTATTTTTTGAGACAGAGCCTCAAGCTGTCGCCCTGGACAGAGTGACGTGGCATCACAGCTCACAGCAACCTCCAATTCCTGGGCTCAAGCAAGTCTCCTGCCTCTGCCTCCCAAGTAGCTGGGACTACGGCCGCCCGCCACAACGCCCAGCCATTTTTTGGTTGCAGCCACCATTGTTGTTTGGGGGTCCCGGGCTGCATTCTAACCCGCCAGCCCAGGTGTACGTGGCTGGCGCCTTAGCCCGTTGAGCCACAGGCACCAAGCCACCAATTTTATCTTTTTTTAAGACAAGGTCTTCCTATGTTGCCTGGGCTGGAGTACAGTGACACATCATACCTCACAGCAACCACAAATTCTAGGCTCAAGTGATCTTCCTGCTTCAGCCTCCTGAGTAGCAGGGACTATAGGTATGTACCACCATGCCTGGCTCATTTTTTATTTTTGGTCGATGCAGAAGCTTGCTGTTGTTCAGGTAGTCTCAAACTCCTGGCAGCTCAAGCAGTACTTCTCCCTGGGACTCTCAAAGTGCTAGGATTTTAGGCATGAGCTACTGAACTAGCCAGAGTTATATTTTGTTGCCTGAATTTTTCTGTTGCTTTCTCCTCAAGTGTTCTTCCTTCTTCTTCACCTCCTTGTCCTCCTTTTTACTTCTCACTGCCTCATTTGTTTTAAACAGAAGTCCTTGCTCTTGATGACAGTATGTTACAATGTGTGGAGGGACACCAGGCGGTGTTGTAGTTTTGTAGGAGATAGAGAGCATAGCCAGCATACTGTATGGTCCTTATACCAAACTTAGTTGTCTTCGGTGATTGCCTGATTGAATCCTTCAGGAGCAAGTCTCACAGTAGCCCCTGACTCCAATTACCATGGGGTGTGAGAGTCCCTGAGCCTGTCTCCAAGAGTTCTGATCCCAGCAGGCAGAATTAAGAGCGCCATGCTTTAGGCCTCTGCTAAGACCTTCTCACAAACTTCCCACAGTGGCAGCCCCCTGGCCACCTAGACCTTCTCAGTATGGCTGTCTTACCAGCCACCAAACTGGCATCCACTCCAACTGGCATTCAAAACTGGTTGCTATATACTGTTCAAGTCTGCCAGCTCTTCCAAGCTTGCCATTCAACATGCAGCTCCCCCCAACAGCTGTAAACTCCGGAAAGGCTTCCTCCCATCCCAGGCCTCTGGGGGGAGACCATCCAATCCCAGCCTATCACCATTACTTGCCTAATTCATCAGATTTCCACCCATCTAGATCATACACAGTATCCAGCTCACCACCTCCTAGCTGTACTCCCCGCGCTATGATTCTGGGCAAGGTCCTTGTGCCAGGTATGGCTGCGTTCTCTCTTTTTCCCCAGTCATTCTAGGAGAGCTCAGCTGAACGATCTTCTGGTCTGCATCTTGTTCCGCCATATTGCTCCACCCTCTGCAGTGTTAGAATTTGAAATTAGAATTGCCTTTTTGTTGGTAGGCATGGAACTATGATAGTCCTATTCTAACAGCTTTCAAAGAAGTTGCTACTCTAGGTGCTGTATTTAGTGATTGTTTACTAGGTGGCAAGGGCAGATGGCAGGTCCATAGGTTTCTGAGTTGTTTTGATTTTTATTAAATAAATAAGGTTAGAGCCAGAGTTTTGTCTTTTTAAATTATTTTTTTCCAGCCAGGTGCAGTGGCTAACACCCATAATCCCAATACTCTGGGAGGCTGAGCCTGGTGGATTGCTTAAGCTCATAGTTCGAGACCAGCCTAAGAAAGAGTGAGACCCCGTCTCTAAAAAAAAAGCGAGGGGTTGTGGTGGGCACCTGTAGCCCTAGCTACTTGGGAGGGCAAAGCAAGAGGGTTGCTTGAACCCAAGAGTTTGAGATTGCTGTGAGCTGTGACATCCCAGTACTCCACCAAGGGTGACAGAGTGAGACTGTGTCTCAACAAAAAATAAAAATAGCTGGACATTGTGGCAGGTGCCGATAGTCCCAGCTATTGGGGAAGCTGAGGCAAGAGAATTGCTTGAGCCCAAGAGTTAGAGGTTGCTGTGAGCTATGAGGCTATGGCACTCTACCGAGGATGACAAAGTGATA